>OX418218.1:12209778-12395325 GCA_948455865.1 Conomelus anceps
ACATCTGTGCGTAGACTGCAGTTGATAAAAATAGCTATAGTGTCAACGTCTTTTATTTTTTATTCTTTGTTCTACATAAATGTTTGCAAAGAGACAAAATGACTGTGCTCACATTGATATGCGAATATAGGTACTTATTTAATAGTTCTGTTGAAAAATTTGTCTGTGTCTCTGCAATCTTTTAATTGCTCTCAAATGAACTAAAAAATGGTTGATCAATTTTTTTTAATCATATAATCTTACTTAGAATATATTAATGTATTTTTCAACTCCACTTTCTTGTTTGTGCTCACATTGGTATGCAGATTTCACAATTATCTGGGCCTTCTTCAAGTTCTTATAATAATAGAGTACTGGTAATTAAAATATGTTGTATCCGAGAGCCGACTCTGAAGTTTAAATAATGCTATTAATCATTTTTTATTATGCAGGTAACTCAGTTTAAAAGATAACTTTGATAATCATCTTTCTCTAATTTCTATTCTTTCTATAATATGAATCAGAAAGCTTGTGAGCTGTATTCTATTTGTATTCCACATTATTATAGTCCACAAACATTTTGGTGTAGTCAATATATTATGAAAAACGTATTGAGCCACGAGCTTAGCTATCAAACAAATAGTTTTTTAAGAATGATTTCACAACATCACGTCACAAACCGTAACAATAATAACTAAACATGAATAATTGTCGATAACAGTTTACTGGTGAATTTTACAATTATAAGTACTTATTCGTGTGATAGCTATTTCACATTGGTTTAATGGTTCCTCAAACACAGTTGGAGGTATAATCATGCGAAGTAGATATCACACGAATAAATTCACCACTAAAGTATTACCAACAATTATTTATGTTTAAATATCAAAGGAGAAAATGATAGGGAAGTATATCAAATAATAATTATTATTATATGTACAGAAGAGTCAAAAGAAAAAAAAAATGTCAGTGAATATGCTCATTTGAAACATACTTAGATGCTTTCATACCAGTTCTATCAAACTATCTTTTACCAAATATTTTCTATCTATTAACTGGAAATTGAACACCAGAATTAAAAGCAAAATTCATTGCTGTGCCCTATGGCATTGCATTTTGAGTAGGTTCCCTGTACGCATGGAATCCTCTATGTATTTAATTTTATCAATGCATTAATAATAAAAACTTAAAAACACTTTTAAGTGGAAATGTTTTCAAGTTTTTATTATCATATTAGTGAAAACAAGATAGTTCTTCAACATTATAATGCATTAATATTGCATTACTTGAATGATGACCTCTCAATCAAAGCTATAACATGTGTGTATAAAATATTGAGATACACTACTCATAGCCTCATTGGCCTAGTTATTTTAATTGGAAGGTTGTTTCATTTATCATAATTAATTATTATATTTGTTTCAGAGGAAAAAGATCTCACTTGCTCTACAATGGACATATTTCTCTTGAGGTTCATAAGGGCCAGTCTTTATGATCTACAGAAATCACACTTGTTGGTGAGAGCTTCTGCTATTATAAATTTATGAAATTAGGTAGGCCCATTATGAAACATGAGCTTCCCTCATATATTATTATTATTATTATTCTTCTATTATTGCCATTATTATTACTATTATTTAGGACTATGTAGCCGATATCACAACTTAATTGGCTGGTAGTAAGTAATTCATACAGGTCATTGACCAAGTATGAATTTACTAGGCTATATTTCAAAGAAACTTTTGTTCTCTAAAACTGATGTGCTCCAATGCTCAAAATTTTACCATTTTTACTTTTACTATTAGGCCTACTATTCTTACTACTTTTTTTCGTTATTATTATTATTATTATTATTATTATTAGCCTATTATTATTATTATTATTATTATTATTATTATTATTATTATTATTATTAACAGCTCCAGAAGCCCACTGGCCACATATATATTATCTTATGGAGATACTATAGCTTCCAGTTACCATAATATGTACATTCTACTCACTCACTCTAAAAAAATCAAATCACAAACTTTATTCACTCAAAAATAAAAAATAATATAAAAAGGGTACAAGAAACTTTCAAGTGCATTATTCCTCATAAGGCACAATGTTTTTCTCTTAAATAAGCTCAAATAATATATTGTTTGCCACTAATTTTCAATTATATAGTGCTGTTGGCCATTGACATTGTACTAATTAAGCCATTTTACATATTCTGCTGGCTCTAATGCCCATCAATCTAATTGAAAATTAGAAATAAATAAAAAACTTTTATGACAATTATATCTACCTCCCAGACATAAAATTGCATTATCTTTTTTCTCTTTTTCTTCTATCTACTAATAGCATATTTTTATTTTAGGTAAAAGATTACTTTAGAGCAAAACACGAGAGCCCAGATTGCTTTGTTGTAAAAAGTCCAAAGACCTTTGTGAATCAACTCCAGCGATATGACCTTGGTTATCCTCTCAAGGAGCTGGATAAGTTCGGGAGAAAAGTTTTGTACATCAGATTGGGTAAGTTCAAATGTTTGAAACGATAATCGAGTCCAGAATCTACGATGGTGGCCATCTCTACTTCTTGAAATCTGTGTTCCAATCTTTGAGTTTCAATATCTCTGTGATGTTTTCCATGACGAAATAATTGAACAACAATCTAATAAAAAAAACTGACACTGAATTTCTATATAATAAATGATTTCCACTCACTTATACTGGAGGGACGAATTCCACTTCTAAAGAGAAGCTTCATCTTTAGAAGTGAAATGCGTCCCTCCAGTATCTCCAGTATAAGTGAGTAAAAATCATATTACTGTATATCAAATAGAAATACAGTGTCAGTTTTTATACTAGATTGTTCCAAAACCCCAATGATTGTTCTCCTAGAACCCCAATATATTGTTAGGGGTTCTATCTCTAAAATAATGCTGGCAACACTTAAATTTATCACTCGTACTTCATTAACACAAATTATCCACAACTCAAACTGTTCAGTTATTTCTTACACAAAATAATGTAATTGGAAGCAGATAAATCGATATTGTTCAACTGATAAAGAGTTTTCAATATTACTGTACAAAAATCAATCACTAAATATTATAAGACCAATCTAGTATTAAATAATAACTGTAGAATAAACTGTCCAATAATTCAAGAAGAACTTCGAAAAAAACAATTAACTTAAGAAGCACAAGTCCGAAAAACAATAAAGCTATGAGTAGAGTCCACTGGTATAAATTAAATAGGAAAAAAATAATTATCACTAAAGGCACAGTATATGGTAATTAATTATCACTACTGCCACTACTTCTTGTTTATCTCGACAAATTTCAAAGAAGTCTGAACTAATTTACAAAAGTCTCTCTCTATTTATATATTTTCTGTAATCTAGAAAGAACTCCATTTTGCTATTAACTTCTATCGAATTCGATAAAATTCCTAAATAAACAAATAAGAAGTTCTCGCATATTCCACAATATTCAATAGAATTCCATTAGATTCTAATTAAACACCTAGAATACTCTATAAAGTTCCAAGTAAATACCATAAAAAAGTGTCAAAAGAAGAGTAATTAATTGCTTTGACCAAGACTTGTTGACACAAGCGATAACGCTGTAAATCCTTCTTTCCATTCACAACAATATGTTTTAAAAATCCACTTTTAAGCACAAATATTGTGATAGAATGTTATCAGCATGGTGTTACATTTCCTTGAACGTTTGATTCACGGTAGCTCCTTCCCATTGTTACTAGAGTGCGTGTGTCAAGTTCTAGCACCCAGCCAATCGCATTACCTCCAACCATAGGCTAGTATTACTTAGCCAATCAGAAGTTCCAGTTCTGTGAGGCAATATTATCATCTCTTGAGCGTAAGTCTTCAACAGATAAACATTTTAGTTTTGAATGTTGTGCATTTGAGGGATTCATTCTAAACATATGTGAACTTGTTTTCCAGTAAAAATGTCAAAAATTCTTTATTATGCTTATAACATTTTCACAATCAATAAACTATTATAAAAATATTTTATAATGAAGGTTCTATTGTGTTGCTTTTATCAAAGATAAAATTTTTAAGTTGTGTTTTTGAATTACCCAGTAAATTTACATAGTACTGTATAATATAATTATTAATCATTTCCCATTTCTTGATGTAGGTGATGTGGATCCAGGGAAAGAAGTATGGACAGAGCTTGTACAAAGTATGATGATGACGCTTGAAACGTATTCCCTACACGAGGATGTCCAAGAAAAGGGCATCTCGTTGATTCTTGACTGCACGAATTTCACTCTGAAAATCATGAAATGGGCAACTCCAAGCAAAATGAGGACCCTAATGAAACTTTTACAGGTAATCCTAGATAAACTTGACACTTACTGGCTATTGTGAAATCAGAACTCCTTATTTGTTTGTTATTAGTGCTCTGTTGCTTAGTTTGTTACAATATATTACCAATATTTTTACCAGTATTTTCACAAATATTATAAGGTCAATCAATCAATTTTTTATTCATTAAAATACATCAGGGGTCCTACTAAACCGGCAGGTTTTTCAGTAGGTGCCCATACAAAAATTGGTACAACAAAAAAACAAAAAACTGAAAAACTGAAACTACTGAAAAACAAAAAACTATTAAAAAATATAGGACTCTTTCAATTGCTTTTTATAATCATCTATGTGAATCTAAACTATAATATTGTTCAATAGAATTTATTATGCTAAAAAAGGTATACTTAAATATAAATGCTATAAAAATCCCAATAAAATAAAAAAAGTTAACCATGCAAACAGCAATAAGGAGATAATGGAATTTATTTTACTAATAATACAGATATTTTAATTGCTAAATTTTACATATTGTGTAGATTTCAATTTAAATCAATTTCAATATAAATCAATTTCAATATAGATCAATTTCAGTTTGTGATATTAGCATTAACAATTCCCACACTAGCACCAACGTCCTTAGTGTTTATTTAATGGGAAAATTAAAGTTTATTACTGACTGGACTTGCTTTCAAATCCGTTTGAGCCCACTCTCGTTTGCTTATAATGTATTTGAACGAATTTAAAAGTATACTTCAGTTCAATGAGCGAAACTTCAAACTTTATCATTAAAATAATGACTGCACGTGCTTAGTGTTAGTACTTAGTGTGAGAGTTTATTTTGACATTACAGTTTATATTTCACTTCTCAACAGTGATCAGCATTGATAAAATAAAATCCAGTTAGCCTAAAGTGATGTGGATTGATTTTGATAAATAAGTTTTGAATGATTTTATGATGCTTACAGGAGTGCATACCAATCAGATTTGAAGTCTTTCATATCGTCAACGCTCCTTTAGTATTTAATATTTTCTACACCACCCTGAAACCGTTCATGAATGAAGAGTTCAAGAGGAAAGTGAGTATTTAAATACGGTATATTACAATAATCACATTGCTTTAATATGGATATAGATGTTTCAAGTATGCCTACATGTTTTTAATAATCACCTATCTGATCTAAAAGTCTATTTATTTTGAGTTCAAATAGTAAAAATATTGAATTTTACTTTAAAAAACAAAATACAGCCTACGTTGGTTGAACTTAGCCTATGTAAAATTAATGCAATCGATTATCCACATAAAAACTCATTCCAGAATTCATGCAATGAATATCTGTAGTCTGTAGCTTGACAATAATAATATTATAACCTCGAATAAAAATACTTTATGTGAAAATACTTTATGAAGATATCTATAAGCTTCAAAAAATACACCATATTAATATTATATTCTTCATGGAAAATTATTGTGATGATCTTTGAGATGATAAAGAGAACATTTTTTTTATGTTTTTGATTCCATTCATGGAAGTGTAGGTAAACTGCTGGAGCTCCATCTTCCCAAATTTTGGTTCCATGGAAGCACTACTGTTGATAGAAAGCATAAAAAACCTTAATTGAGCCCTGGACCAAACGAATTGACAATGTATGAAGTGAAGTTCGGTTTTCATAAACAACCTCGAAATAGGGAACTTGACACTAGAATGATGCAAGTTGATTTGATGTCTGTATAGTTAAACGTTTTATCCCTTATCTCATTTGCAGAGTAAAAAATAGCATGGGGTATTATCTCTTTTGCAGAGTTTCTGACAATGAAAAATTTGACGTATTTCTTGGGTCACATAATAATATAAGGTCTTGATAATGCTGATCTGGTATGAATCCACAGTTCATTGGCATTCTGAATATCACGTTATCATTTCTTTGAGAGATTTAAAAATAAATAATGCTTTGAAAACATCGTCATTTGAGGAAGTTTTGGAAATAGCAACATAATATAACTTACAAGAATGTCTTCATGTTAATTCTCATTAATTTTATAGCTAAAAGATATTTCCACTCTCTTTTTTAAAAATGGATTCTGTATTATAAAATCAAAGTGTTCAACCTATCATTCAATAATCATGTTGGATCATTTAATATAATTTATTGAAAAAGGAACATGCTTGAAGGTTTGGATATTTTTTGAAGCTTTATGGTTTCGAAAATATACGGTAATAATAAATTCATCCACATCCACAATCTAATTTTAGACTTATTAACTTTTCATGTGAAATTTAACGACTTGCAGTCAAATATTTGTTAAGAATAAGTATAATAACTCACTTAATCTGGCCGAGTACTTTCGAATCTATGAGATCCATCTTCAGAGGCTCCTAGATCATCATGTCAGTTTTTTGGTTAGAAGTGCTGTGTTTTTTTGTAAAATGTGATCAAAAAGTTTGTGAGATTTAAAATTTAGTTGTTCATTGAGAATGTTTTGTTTATTGTGTGTGGTGTGTTTGTATATTTCAAATTGTTCCAAGGTGTTGAGTTCGTGTCCTTTAGATTTTATGTGTAGAATGTGAAGGTTGGTACTGATGTCAGTGAAAGTGTGTCCAGTTTGAATGATATGGTCGGCAAAATTCGATTCAGCTTTGGATGTCAGGGCTTGAAAGTGTTCCTTGTAACGTTGTTTGAATGTGCGGCCTGTTTGTCCTATGTAGAATTTGTTACAATCAGAGCAGTTTAGTTTGTAGATCCCTGGGAGATCGTATTTGTTTGTGTTCAGTGTGGTTTTGAGTGTAAGTGCATTTTTTATTTTGTTTTTTGTTCTGAATGGTGTGGCCGATTTTTTTGAAGATTTTTGCTAGTCTGTGTGATTGTGGATTGATGTATGTCATTGTGATGTATTTTTTGTCAGTGGTGTTGGTGTTCTGTTTTTTGTTTCTTATTTTATGATTGAGTTTGTCAATTAGGTCGTGTTTGTAGCCGTTTTCTTGTGCTAGGTATTTTATTGTATTTAGTTCAGTGTGGTAATTGTGGTAATTGTTACTGACATCAGTACCAACCTTCACATTCTACACATAAAATCTAAAGGACACGAACTCAACACCTTGGAACAATTTGAAATATACAAACACACCACACACAATAAACAAAACATTCTCAATGAACAACTAAATTTTAAATCTCACAAACTTTTTGATCACATTTTACAAAAAACCACAACACTTCTAACCAAAAAACTGGCATGATGATCTAGGAGCCTCTGAAGATGGATCTCATAGATTCGAAAGTACTCGGCCAGATTAAGTGAGTTATTATACTTATTCTTAACAAATATTTGACTGCAAGTCGTTAAATTTCACATGAAAAGTTAATATTAACAACGCAGTTCGTCATGGAACAAGAAATCCAGGAATTTAATTTTAGACGTTCATCTACTATTTGATTTTCTGAATTTAAATAGATTCATTGGGAATGAATCAAAATATAAAGATTTGATCTATTGCATCAAGTTTCAATTCATTTTAATTTAAAAAATAATGAGTGACATAAGCTGTATTCCAAACTCAAATTTCAATGTTCATCTCATTTTTGCGTTCAGTACTCACTTTCAAATGATTAAAACAGCCCCTTTCTTAAATCAATTTGATTCATGATGCATATTGTATTATCTAACTTTAATGTAACAAAACTTTCATGGATTAATAGATTTAATGATTTTTCCAGCTCAATTGGCACAGTGGTGATTTCAGGACTCTGGATGAACACATGGCTAGAGATATCCTACCAACTTGTCTTGGAGGTAAACTTCAAGTAGAAACAATAAAAGACTGGTATAAGATAGTACTCGAGAATGAGGATTTCTTCACAGGTGAGGGCTATTCTGAAACAGACAATCGTTCACCTATTTATTGAATGTGATGATATTCATCACCAAGATATTTTTATTACAGATTGATCAGATGTGCTCAATTTTCATGAAGAAAGTAACACTAGTGATTATTAAGAATAAGTTTCTATTGTGTATAGTTATTGAGTGCTAGTACATCAGGTAGAATGGGGTGGTGTTCTACATTAAAGAATCAAAAACACAATAACAATGATTATCCAGTCAATTAAAAAGTGACAATTATATCAATGAGTGGTAATTTGTGGTGTACCAATCCTTCTTGAGAAATATTTATTTCTACAATAAAAATAATGATACATTTAAAAAAATCAATCTGTATCATTTTATGAAGAAACAAAGGCTCAAAATTCCTAAGTTGGAGAAAACATGGAATCAATGTAATTTACAGACTTACAGTGCATCAAACTCCAGAGACCTGAAGTACTGTTGGAACTCAGTGATATAAGATACAAAATATGTTTTTTTCAAAGTTTTCACAAACAAAAAATAATGTAGACCTTACATAGATGAATGTTATACATAGCAAGTAAAAGTTTGATAATTCATGACTTATTTATTTTTAAACACAAAAAGTGCACAAAATATGAAAACAAAAAAATATCGGTGTAAATACATACAAAAACAAATTGTAAACAGGTAGCTCCGTGATGGGTTCTGCAAAAAAGTTAAGCTAGAAAGAGAGAAGAAATTCTTAGGAGATGTATTAGCTAAGCTGAAAAACTAATAGAAGTATTAGGAGATGGCTTTGAAAAGCAGATTACACAAAATTGAGCATTGAAATTGGTAGGATATAAAAGCTTGACTGCCACACGATTCCAGTAATGGTTCAAATGCACATATGCACAGAAACATTATTGTTGATAAAATTTACTAAAAAATACTGCACTCTGTACGTCACTACGATTTGGATCACTGAATCACATTGTAACATTAACAATAATAAACTATTATAGGATTCAGCACAGTAAAGTAATATAATATAATATAAGTAAAGTAATTACAATACACGGTACCGTGAATGAAACTCTACAATGGTGTTCTAATCAGCTGGTTATTCACATCATAAGAATAATATTTAACATTGATTATTAAATACTGTTAAAGTAATAAATAATCTCCAATAAAAAAATTGTAGTTTATGATGACCGAAATAATTGTGATGGAAAATGCTTGAAGATTATTCAGCCAGATTCTAGAATATTTAAAATTATTCCTAATATTTTTTTATCTGTTATTATTCATTATGTTACAGAGCTAAGAGAAATGGGCTACACCTCTGCAAATGTCAGCTGATGCTGTTCTTCGTCATAGCATTTACAAAATACATAGTGGGAAATTGAAAAAAGCCAAAGAATCCTGTTTGAAGAGCTGAATTTGAAATGAGATGTCCAAGGGAGTGTAACAAGAGCCGTTAATTACTATAAATTAATTGTTATTTGTAGATGTGGACAATAAAAAACAATATTTAAAATATATTAATTTTTACTTTTTCATCACTCTTGCGCTAGATTGTTAGGCAATGTGTTTATTCATACTTTTGTAGTAGAATTTTTATATATTGAAATGTTTTATTGTAAAAAATAAATAAGTTTTTGTTGTCTTCATTTTTTTAAATCTTGCAACAATTCATTTAAATTAAGCCACTTTTGTTCTATTGTTATATCAATTCTAAATGTATTATTTATTAATTTTATTGCTATATTACTGTACAATTATATCACCGTACAAAGAAGGCCTACGTGTTTAAATACCAAACAGTGAATACAACGGTTTTAATGTTGGTTCACTGTCAAGCAATAAAAAAAAAATCATCAAAACAAAACCTTGATAGGGTGTTTAAGATCCAAAAGAAAGCGGTTAGGTGTATGGAAGTAGTAAATAGATTGGATTCATGTATGCCATTGTTCAAGAGACTTGTCCTCCTAACTGTACCCTGCTTATACGTGTATGAAGCTACTTTGTATGTAAAAACGAATGATATTAACCAAAATCTTGACGTACACGATTATAATATAAGAAGCCGAGGAGATTGTCACACTAATAGCTTATTCAAACAAAAAACCTAGTTAAATTAATTGGTAGGAAACTCTGCAACAAGCTAACGCAGATTTTAAAGAGTCTTGAAAATATAGATGTATTTAAAAACCGATTGAAAAAATATTTAGTTGATAAAGCTTCTTATAGTGTACAAGAGTTCCTTTCACATCAAAATTGAGCCTTACCCACTTTGCAACTAAATTGATATAGTAATTATGGTAACTAGTGTATAAGAGTATAATTGTTGATCTGACTTGTCTTATACTCCTTAACTTTTTGTAGATTACGTCTCCAAGACGTAATCTACAAAAAAACCTATTGACAGTAAGGTGCATAATAAGCTGAATTTTAGATATTTTAAAGTTTAAAAAGATTCAAAAGTAGCTCTGCTATTTTATATCGAATTCGATTGTTGTTTGCGACCTTTTTCATTATTGAGATTGGAAAGGTGATAATAGAAATATTGATTATCATTATTATATATTAATATTATAAAAGTTGAAAAATGATGCGACAAGTTGGTTACAAAGAGGCTATCATTAGAATAGAACTCCACCTTACCTGTACCTTATTTTGAAAGGTTAATATTACCATTAGATGATACTGATAATGCAATGTGGGAATAAAAGAATAGAGTCTGATAATATGAAATTGAGTTGAAAATGAAAAAATTCGATCTAGGAACAAAATATAATCGAATACAATATTATTGGTTTTGCGGAAAATTCAAAAGATAAAAATTAGATTAAAAATAAAATTTCAAAGGAATATTCATTATAGCTTTTATTCTAGAGTAATTTTAAGGATATGCTGCAAGTATTATAAGCTGATTTGAGTTGAATAACGTACGATATTAAGGTTCATAGCAGGGATGTAAATCAAACTAGTTTAGAAAAAAAGCTCTTCATGGAGACATGGACGAGGCTATTTCATAATCATAATCATTTGTAGCTACAATAAATTGTTACCAAAGCTACTGGATCCGTTTCGCAAGACTTCTTCCAGCAATATTCCAATTTTACAATAACTTAATTGCAGAATTGCAATTCAAAAAATCTTCAAGACTTCAAAAATCCCATAGACAGTTTATACTATCCAGATTTCATTTTTCAGCCAATCTTAACAAGAAAATTCACTTTGGTACCCAATATAGTTTGATCGACCGCAGTACATTAAATTAAATCCACGTTCGCTAATCAGCAGAAAATGAAAATAGAATAAAAATGGATTTATAATACAACTTATAGAAATAAATAGTGTACATATTGGTCCACACAGACTTTCAGCTTTATGAATACTATTATTATCATGATCACATCGTCTTGACCAGTATGTTGCCGAGGGATATTTGGTTATTCGATTTCAGCCCCAAATCCTGGTTACGTGCCTGGTCTTAACATTTTCAAATTTTGGAATGTGATTAATTAACAAAAGTACATCCATAAGGGAATTTTGAGAAAGTTAAACTATATACTTTTGAGAGGAAAATCGAAAAAGTATTATTTACATCTTATTCAATCACTTCTTTAGTGCAGACTTTCAGTAAAAAGCAAGTAAGTTACAGCATTAAAAATATTTTTTATCATTGGGAATCCATTTTAATATTCTGACATGATTAAAAAAGCATAAAAATCTATGGAGAAAATTCTAGAATCTGTGATGTTTGCCTTAAGGAAGTACGTGATGAATCATAATCCAATATCAAAACTGACACTGTACCGGTATTTCTATTTCAAATATGATTTTCACTCACTTATATTAGAGGAATGCATTCCGCTTCTGTTGTGCAGCCTTACTGATTACCAAAATGGAGAAAATAGGAAAATAAGATGAAGTTTCTCCCTCAAAGGCGGAATGGATTCCTTCAGTATGTAAGTGAGTGAAGATCACAATTTAAGTAGAGCCAGTTTTTATATTAGAAATTTTAGAAGTTTCAGTTTTCAACAGTATACTTTAAAAAAAATTAATTTAAAAAATAAGAATAAAAATAGAATAGGAAACTAAGAAACTAGTCTAAACACCACACGAACTAATATACTTTACAACTAATATCCTATTAATTTGTCCATAATTTTGATGCCAATCAATCACCAGAGCAAAACAAAAGGAATAGGAAAAATATCAGAACACAAAAGAAGCTCTACAGTTCCAGAGCACAAAAAGAAGGCGGTGCGCTCTAAAGTGTGTCAGGTCAAGAGTTCTTAAGTGAAAAATAAATTCAAGGAATAACTTACCCATATGGAAGCTGAAGGGTCGATTAGCCAAATGAACCCGGATTTTTGGTGTGATCTTACTACTACGGGCCATAGTAACAGTTATAGTATGAACGGATAACGTTGAATAAATTAATTAATTAGGGAGGTGTAGCTTCCATATCATTCAGGAATCAAGAAAGATGAAGGGACACCAAGAAAACTATGCAAATGCCAAGGATGGTCACAAGGCAGACAACATGTTTTAACAATAATCAAGCACAGCGTTGAGTCAGCCGCAGTTCACAAAATTCCCATTGTGAACAATTTTTTTATTCAGCCCTGGAACGCAAAATAAGCTTCATGGATTTCTTGTTCCATGACGAACTGCGTTGTTAATATTAACTTTTCAAGTGAATTAAACGACTTGCAGTCAAATTTTTATTAAAATAAGTAGTATTTCACTTACTTCTGTAGGCCGAACGTTTTCGAGTTGTTAAAACCCATCTTCAAGGCATCCTAAATATCGATGTTGGTTTGTTGGTTAGAAGAACTGTGGTTTCTGTATAATGTGGTCAAAAAGTTTGTGTGATTTAGAATTTAACTGTTCGTTGAGGATGTTTTGTTTATTGTGCAAAATAAGCTGGTTATTGTGGTTGACAATAATTTAATCGTAATTAATTATTGGAAATACTTAAACACTTACAGATTCGAGTGATGGACATTTCGCATTGTTGTAATGCTCCTGTAAAGCTTTGTAGGTGGATGAAAGGCAGGAGATTTGAATCTGGAATTATATAACCAAACAGGGTGTATAAGGTGAACTGGAGTATGTCATTTAGAATTGAGCCAGGCTGTAGTTTAGTGGTTTTATAAATTTCATATTCCTCTGATACAGTTAGTTTTCGGCTTTTACCAATGGAATGGAATGGAATATTATATATTTATTGGTGTTTTTGTATGAGTGTGGTTTGTTGAAATGACGTGTTCTGCAAAGGTGGAATGGGAGTCATAAAATTAATACTGTAATATGATAACAATTAATTGCTGGTTAATTTTATGGTTTGATTTGGCGTTCGGTTATCATCCATCTACAGTTTCTTATTATGGCTATAATATAATTAGGCTATTTTGTAGTAGGAGTAACTAACCAATGTTTTTTTTTTTTTTTTTTTTTTTGACGAATATTAACATTATGAAACAATCACTGAATCTAAAATATATCATTGGAAACAAACGTGACTTATTCAACCTAAAACAACAGAAATCTTTTATTAAAAATACTTCCGTGATTGCATCCTCAATAATTAAAGCAGTTCTTGTGTGAACTGAGATGGATTGACCGATAATTAAGTAGACATTGGTCTTTGTTGGAGAGAACAGAATTGTTACATTTACAAATTAACAAGGCAAGATAATCGGTCAACGACCTCTCCTGTAACTTTGCACAGCTCGATATTTAGAAAAAAGTTAACCCTCCCTACTATTGCGATAAACTGTAGTTTAACCCAGATTCAAAATGTCTATGAAATGAAAAAAAAAAATATTAAAAAACAGATTAATTATTGTAGAAAATCAATTAAGTTGCATTCACCTCGCAGTTACATCAAGTTGTGTCAGAAGAGAGCAATTCCAAAAGTTACGCGGAGAAAATTCTATTCTTAAATTTTAAGGTAGGTGAATAAATCATAATTCATGTGTGTATTTTTAATTTTGAATGAGTTGACTGGGTATTATTCACAAAATAAAAAACTATTATAAGCTCTTATAAATATAATAATGATAACTTTACAAAACAAAATTATAATCTGTGATGTTTCCCATGACAAAATACTTTTAATGAACAATCTAATATTAAAACTGACACTGTATTTCACTTTTAAATAATGTTTTACTCACATGTATTGGAGATCCTTGAGAAATGCATTTCACTTCTGAAAAGAAGCTTCGTCAGCCTGAGGCTGAGGCTGTCGAAGCTTCTATTCAGAAGTGAAATGCATTCCTCAAGCATCTCCAATATATGTGAGTAAAACATTATTTAAAAGTGAAATACAGTGTCATTTTTAATATTAGATTGAAAATTATTAAATTATGATAACAAACGTATTAGTATGACCATTTATAAATAAATATCACAAGTTGAAAATAAACCGAAACATTAACATTTTCTTCTTTTGCGGCTTTGATTAGACTATTTTAGTAATATAGTTTTCACCAGTAAAATAAAAATGTTGCCAAAATTCGAATGATTTAAAGCTTATTCTCATTCTTAATGTTTATAAAACGATTAGAATAAATTATAATATTAGGCTTTTATCTATATAAATTATTTAATAAGAGGAGTGCCTCGTTTTTATAGAAGATCTTGTATGAAGTAAACTCTCAAGATTTTCTTGTTGATATGTATTTTTTGAATAGAATACAAGTTGTTCATTTTACCTATTTACCTTTTCACATTATTCATTTGAATCATGAACAATATATTCAGCATTATAAAAATTATCCACAATCAAATTCCACATAGTTTGATCATGCTCAATAATTTAAATAAGTACAGTACTTTATTATATATTTTCCCAAGTTTAACAATATTGATTGACGCTATGCAGTGGCGCACCCAGGGGGGGGGGCTTAGGGGGCTTAAGCCCCCCCCCCCAAGAAACCGAGGTCCTTAAAAAATTACTGATAATTTTCAAGCAAATTGACTGCAGGCTGATTAGTGTTGGTACATTACATGTTTTCGCACCTTTTCAATTAGAATATTATTGTTAATAACCAGGAGTGGCTTAACATGGGGGGCTTTGGGGATCAAGCCTTCCCTCAGGTCCTGAAATCCTTATCAAAGTGTTGACAATTTTCAAACGGATTGACTGCGCAATATAGATTCCAGGCTCTACATTCACACTTGCTAGCGGATAGAATAGCGTTTATAACTATGTCATTACACTATTAAGACGTATATTTTATTAGGAGTACCATAGGTGGAAGTAGAGATTGTAGCCAGGCGGAATTGAACCTCTAGAACCTCAGGGACCTGTAATACATTTGACTTAACAGTAACAATGGAATGTTTTTTTTTCGGAAGATGAAGCCCAGATAGGTCTGATACCTGTGCGTGGGTAATGAGTTAGATGATGGTGATTGATGAGTTGGACCTACACTTTTAAGTAAATTCCGAATCACCAGGAAAGATGTTATAGCAGAGAACCTATCTTATCTGACTGAACAGATAGCTCGCGGCTATCACTTCCCTAAAAAAAGGTATACAGGTGTTTGTGAAAAAATTTCGCTAGGAATCTTCCTAAAAGCTTATTCCTTGAAAGCTTAATTAAAGAAATAAAGATAGCAGAAGAGAGGAACTAGCTTTATCAATAAGAAATCAATAAATTAGTAACCATTCAGAAAACCTTAGGCTTCTAGAGAATTGTGGAGAAAGGTGGGGAATTGAATACATTCGATGTGGAATGAGCTGAAGAATCGCATTAAACAATAACTACCGTAATTATTGAGTTATTCTATGAAATACACAAAAAAGGTAATTTTTCGTTCACTTCATTACCCACGCATATGTCTCAGAATGATGTGTGCATCATACAAATTTGTGGTAGTAGAACTTGCAGCACGTTTCAGCTAATTTTAGAAAATCTTGTAGAAAAGCTCTGAAAATCCCAATTCCCCCCCTCCCAAAAAAAGAAAGTTACCTGGTTGGGCGGGTAAGCCCCCCCCCCCAAACCAAAAGTCTGGGTGCGCCCCTGACGCTATGAATAGATTTATTGAAGTTGAAGGCTGATGTAGTGTCATGCATGTCATCAATAATTTAGTACGGTATGTATCTCTTCTTGTAGATAAGATACTGTTTCATTCAGTGTAAACTAAGTATCATTGGATAATATTCCACATTATTTTATCAAAAATTGGAATAACACTATATGGATGTATTCTCAATATTATATGTTTCAATACTTTTTTCATAAATAAATAAACAATAAATGTATTATTCTGTGTTGTGCATTTTTAATATTTGGAAACTAATAGCTTGAATATGGATCTTCAACATCTTAAAATAGCTTGATTTCAGTTTCATTAGTACACCCAGGCCTAGGCTATATTATCTTCTACAAGAATTTTTATGTTGAAATATTTTTTTGTAGGGAACATAGTCAGTCTTAGTTTTTTATTTAGTAGAAAACAAATTGAGGTAATTATAATTTCAATTTAGAGTCTTATCACACACCGTATTTCAAAAACACAAATTGAGTATTTAATAAAGTTCAATGGGTTTACTAGTCTCAAAACCTTCTTAATTATGTTCGGCGGGCCGCTTAGCGCAGTTGGTTGGGGCGTCGTAACTTCAGCTTGCTGTTGTTTAAGCGGTCGTGGGTTCGAATCCCGCTCCTCCGTCTGGCATCTATGTGTAGTCATTCATCTCATTACCCACGCACAAGTCTCGGATTTATGTGGTCATCATCAGCAATAAAAAAATGTAATCAATTTAAAAAATTGTGCCTACATTTGACCCTAAAACAATTTTCAATGTTTTTCTTCATATAAATTCTGAAAAATTTCTTTTATTACAAGAATGACCAATTCTCTCCTTTCATCAATAAATTACAAAGCCGGTTATCTGTTATCAATAGAATATTTTCATTAAGGAATAAAATGAATTCACATTAGTGAATATTATTTTTGTAATTATTTCACAGATGCCAATCACAAAAGAAGATGATGATGAAGAATTGATGTGTTATCAAAGTAAGGATCCGTTTGATCTAAGTCTTGAACGCAAAATTCAAGCAGAGACAGAACTTAATGAAACACGAGAAAAGCTTGAGATGAACATCAAATTACTGAGAAAACGGCTGACAGGTGAGAATTGAATTAAGAGCATAAAATCTATCAAAATAGTTCTGTAACACTAACAAAAATAATATTAAAAATATTCATAATCAATCAGTGGCGCCGACTTTGGGGGGGCAAGGCACTTTCTGCCCTCCCAATAATTACTCTGGGGGCCCCCCTCTCTTCAGATGACACCCCCTACAGACCTTTCTGGTGGACTTTGTTCCCCCCAAAATTCCCATGAAGTCGGCGCCGCTGTAATCAATGAAAAGTCAATAAAACTGGAAATCCTCTTCTCAATTAAAAAATTACGTTTGATTTTTTCCACAGAAATCAAAGATCTGAAGCCAGAGACAGAAGACATATTCCTGTCAAGTTTTTTGAGAACTAAGAAACACGATGTTGATAAGGCTTTGAAAATGGTGAGTACCGTAGTTGTTGAAATTTAGGTACATTCATATAAGTTTATTTAATGGATACTGTTATCATGTGAATTCAATATTCAATTATATTGATTTAAAATGGATTTGCATTTTATTTAATCATTATCCATTCCATGTGAAAAAATTTGAGATTTTACTTACCGGTATAGAGGAAATTCACTCCTCTCAACATTTATTTATCTATACTGTAAAAGTGTTCTCATACACACATTACCTATATTATTGAAACGAAGATTGATGAAACATAGGATAGCGGTAAAAAAATTGGCAGCTGTTATAGTGTAATAATTTAGTGCACCTGACTTTCACTTCGTTCAGCCTAGCATTTTTATATTACCATTACCCTCAATAATTTTCAGTCTCATTTGGACATGAAATAAAGAAACTTAGTAAGATATAGGTGGATTAGCGAGCTTAGGGTGTTGCCTACTTCTTTCAAAAGTTTCAAACTAGAACTTCACCATCGATATTAGTGATGAATTTTAAATAATGAAATATTTAATTTTCAACTGAGATTAAATTTAAAATTAAGGCGGTTTTTTGTATTTTATCATATTGTAGAAATTATCAAATGAGATTAAATTAAATTTAAATGTAAATTAAATAATAATACACTATGTTTTATGTTTAATTGTGAATTAAATTCGTATTTTAATTATAAATTTTACAATTGAGACAATTTTCCAGGTGAAAGAGTTCTACAAGATAAGGCAGAACTATCCAAAATACTTTGAACCTTGTCTTCCATCTGAAAAAGGTTACATCTATGATTTATTCTTTTTCACAATTCCACCGGTGAGGACAGACTTGGGAAGAGGTATCTTAGTCGCAAAATGCAGTGAGTATCATGGGCCTTTCTATTTTAAAACAAGCACAACTTAAAATAGTATACACCACTATTATTACATAGAATTTGATTTTTGGCTAGTATGAATTTCTCACAATGTCTATGGTTAGCCATTTGGCAGCCATTCTACACGATTTTTTGTAATTGAAATAAGAAAAAAGGTGCTTATTTTTGGAATCTGTAATGCTTTCCATGACGAAATTCTTGATGAATAATCAAATATCAAAACTGACACTGTATTTTCATTTAATATATGATTTTCACTCACTCCAGTATCTCCAGTATAAGGGGAGCGGTCCTCCCTATCTTCCTCCATATGTTCCTTTATCTCAGGAACCGTTCCATCTACAGACATGCGGTTTGGCCCACTAATTATTTGTTATTTGATGAAGACTTTAATTAGTTGATTTTTATTTATATAGTTTTATAATCCATATATGATTTTTTCATCAGACGTTTTGAAGTGTATTTTTTTAAACAAAATTGCCATAAAAAGTAAACCAAACAACATATTTAAAAAATCTCTGGTAAAAACCTTTATTTCATCCATATTGATGCCTCAATATTGAAGGGTTTTTGAGAAAAAGGTACATAAAGTAGAAAAAATACGATTTTGAGAAAAATTACTTTGAAAATACAAAATTGTGGGAAACTCAATATATCCTCATAGGAGTTTTTATTTTTTTTTCTATCACTGAATTATAGGGGAAGGTGTTGTACCGGAGGACACTTTTTCTATTTTATTTATTTTTTACTTTGTTTGAATAAATAAACTGCTGCCAATAGCTCTTAACTAAGCTCCATATCTTTGCAAAACAACTGGTAATTATTTCATAACTTATCATCCACTTATTATTGACTTACCTGGTATTATACTGTTGTGTGTTCTATGTCCTTGGGTACAACATACTGTTGTACCTGAGGACACACTATGTTGTACCTGAGGACATAGCAATAAAACACAATACATCGAGTAAATCTACACTTATTTATTAGAATATTAATAAAAAATTATACTAACTTTACAAAATAACCATAGAATATCATAAACAGTGAATATTATAAATATACATAAACATTGAAAAAATTCACACAAAGTTTAAATGCTGTGGAAGTTTAATTTGAAAAGAATAATATCCCCTGCGGACATTAGGTTCTGGCATCACTTTTTTTATTTGTTTAAAATTAATGGTGCTCTCATCCTTCACAGTGGGGAACACATATTGTTTTTTACCTTTTTTTAGGAAATTTACTGTAATTACAGCATTCTCAATCTGGGTAACTTGACCCACATAATACAAATTGGTTTTCTTCCCCACAAACTCTACTAGAACCCAACACCCAAGAACAGGAACCGGATTTTCTTCAAAGAAACTGCATTCATCATCATCTTCTAAATTAGAGATAGAAGCTGCATCATCTGATTCATCATTTTCTTCTTGCCTCTCTACTTCTTGTTGTGTCACCACTTCTTCCTCCTCCTCAGAATCAAACTGAATCTTCTTTCCTTTCTTCCTTCTTTTGATACCTGTAGCAGCCCTTTCAGCCTCAATTTGAGTCTTTACAGGTGTAGAAGTTAGAATTTGTGACTTCACACGTCTTCTATTGCTTGGTTTCCTCTCCCCTGCTTTGGGAAAAGGTCTTACTTCTTCTGGTGACTTAAGAGTCACTGCACCTGAAGTAGGCCTACCAGAGGATGAAGCTGAAGGAGGAAGGAGACCAGAAGAAAAGGTGGAATCAGAAGGTGCAGAAGAACAACTTGGTTTATCTACTATTTCTGATTGCTCAGGTCGATCTGTAACAGATGATGGCAGAAAGTCATCATCCCCAAAGACATCACGGTTGACTGGAAAAATTCCTGTCACCCTGAATCCACTCACAATGTTTTTTAAAGTGAATGCCAGCTCATATGCCCTATCACTTATTTGACAAACATCATAAATCGTCACTGGTTTAGCATTATTTGTCAATAGAAATTCTGCCATTGCTTTGGAATAAAATGTTTTGAAAGGTCCAAAAACACTTCTGTCTAGTGGCTGCAATTTGTGGCTAGTGTGGGGAGGAAGAGTCAACATTATAATATGATTGTCTTTGGCCTTTTGTATGGCTGAAATACTCACATGGGACTCATGATTGTCCAAAATCAAAAGTTGTTTGTCGTTCTCTGAAGGCTTTGTAAACTTAATAAAATGATCCAAATAAGTTAAAAAAATTTCAGAATTGGACCAACCACTAGGATTTGCGACGCCAATTGATCCAGGAGGAGCTCCTTTCAACATGTGTTCCTTGAAAAATACACGAGGAAATACAAAACAAGGGGGTACAGAATTTACTGCAGCATTAATAGCTGCAATTAAAGTAACATTTACACCCCTTTCTCCAGATGTCATACTGCCCAGTTGCTTTGTCCCCTTCTCTGCCAACACTTTGGGTGGATTATGGACGGTGGAACAGCCTGACTCATCCATATTCCACACAGCCTGTGGTGGAAACTTGTGTTTTTCCATAACCTCAATTAGGTTATTGAAAAAGCCTTCAACATGAGCCCTGTTAAAGGCTGTAGCCCTGGCCATACTGGTTGCTTCAGGTGTCCGTAGAGAAATGGATGGATGTCTGCTTCTAAATCCTCGAAGCCAGTTTTCCCCAGCCAACTGTTCTTCTTTCCACTTTGCTGGAATGTCTTTATTATTGGCAGCTGCCAATTCAAAAGCTAAATTCCTCACTTGCTTCAAAGTAAGGCCGTAGTGAAGCTTGGCTGCTTGCTTTATATATGCCACCAATTGTGTTTCCTCTTCATCTGAGAACACCTGAAATAAAAAAACCAAACCTGTAGATCTATTACAGCTGCTCATCTCTTAAGAAATTAGCTGGGGTCTTTCAGCTTATAAGCTTACCAAAAGCTGAATAAGCTTATTTAGTACTTAAATATTACATGGAGGCTACTAATTTTAGACCATACTATGGTGATTAGGTCGAAATAGTTACCTTATTATGATACATAACAATGTATTTGACAATTAATATTATATTAATACTATATTTTACAATATAATTTTTTAATTTGACTATTAATTACAAGATTATAGCTGATAAGATGGTTTTGTTTGTTATCTTGTAGTATCAAGATAATAAGATAACATTTTTAACCTAATCACCATGGTAGGCTATGTTCAAAAATTAGTAGCCCCCATATAATATGTAAAAAATATAAAAGAAATGTCTAATAAGCTTATGTCTTGAGAAAAGAAAATATATAGGCTACCTTTTTATAATCAAGTCTACTCTGGTACTCTCCAACTACTTCTTTCTCTTCCTTCCAATTCTTCACTATTTTGGCTACTGCAGATTTGGAAACTCCATACTTTTCTGCTACTTTTCTGCATGATGCTCCTTCAAACATTTCCCTTGCAGCTGCCAATAAATGCTCTTTTGGAGGCAATTTCCTTTTTTTCCCTCCTTGCTTCTTGGCATTCCTTTAAACAATCAAAAATTAAAGTTTATTAATGCAACTGCAGATTCCACAGTATTGAAGTAAAAGCATGTTGTACCAGTGGACGTCCACAGGTACAACAGGCCTATGTGTCCACTGGTACAACAAGAAGCTTCCACTCAAATAAGTTTGATTTGTTCAAGATTCTTAAAAGGAAATTATTATTATAATACATTAAAATATAGCTAATGAAGTACTTTTCATGCACACACAATAATGATTGTCAAATTAAAATTATTAAGTGATCAAATCTTACTTACCAGAATCGAAAAATATTTACTCCTCACAGTCAAAATCTAAGAAGTTTCAATTTCTTGGTTATGTCACAGAATATAGTCAAAAAACAAACATGGCGACTAAGAGTGTTTCTCAGCTGTCTATGAAGCACAAGAGCGGGAAATTTTAAACATTATTTTTAAAAACACAGCCACTGTCCTCTGGTACAACTGTCCTCCGGTACAACACTTTCCCCTACTCAAAAATATATGATGTTATATATCGTTGCAAAGAGAAAATAAGCTGTCAAATTAACCTAAAATTGAAAAATTGATATTTTTTTCTACTTTTGGTGGACTGATCCCCAGTGACCTCCAGTATCACCAGTATAAGTGAGTGAAAGTCATAATTATATTAAATAGAAATACAGTGTCAGTTTTGATATTAGATTATTTTTAGAGTTATGAACTGTGAATTAAATACCTTACTGAAAGTTATTTAAGCATTTAATTTAAGCATTTTTACTTTATGCTTCACTGCATGCATATACTCACAGATATAGAACTCTTTTTACATTTACTCTACTTAAATTTACACAATGAAAAAAATACGTGAAGATAAGTGGAATAAGTTTTGTATAAAGTGCCCTGAATTCCTCATTTTGAAATGAGGTGACAATGACTATTATTTTATTATAATTCTCCTTAGAATCTTCCTATAGAGCCAGTGATTGAATAATATTATTAAATTTTTATACTGAATTTACTATCATATCTCATATCAGTTGAAGTCTTTCTAGAATGAGAATGGGTTTCTTCCAAATAGCAAGGGAAAGTAGAGTGATCGTTTTTACGAACTTTTAAAAAGGATGAGGAATAAAAAATATGCGGTACTGGTGATGGAAATAACTCTATCCACGTTGGTAATATAATAGGCTACTATAACTGCATTAGTAATCAACCGTATAATCCAAAAGATATTTATAATTTATAGAAACAAAAATATATAGGTATATTAGACCGACAATAATTCAATACAGTATAACTTGCCTACTGAAACTTTTACACGTGAAAAATAACTCCTTATTCCAAAAATAATATAAAATGCCTAGCACCAGCATCGTCAAATGAAAATGCGACAATTATTCTTTTTAAGTTCATTGAAAACATTTGTTCGAAGCAAATTTTTATGCAAACCTAATTATTTTTCAAAAATATTCTGTTCTAAATTCCATGCTTTCTTAATTTCTTTATTGCTGCACATTCATGTGCATTTCTGAAAAAATATATACTTATCAATGCATGACAAATTGAATAGATAATTATATCAATTGCATACAACACTGACCATTATAGGAATACAAATAATATTGACTATTTTAGAAATACATAAAGAGAATAATAGTAATAGGTTTACTTTGTAATATAGTAATAGGTAATACTTTTCCAGTAGGTATTGATTCATTGAAAACACAATTATTTAATCTCATAGTACAGAGTAAACTTTCTTAAAGGACGATTAAACTTATTGTAACTGAGGTATTTTTTTTTTTAAATAGAAAATATGGATCCAAGAGTTGTATCGTCAGACATGATTATCCAAGCTGGAATGACAAGTCTCAAACTATGCCTTGAAGATCCAGGAATTCAAGTATCAGGAATGATAATACTTCTTGACTTGGGAAATTTCACTGTTCTCCAACAATTGAAACTAATAACGCCAAGAGCGGCATACATTATTGTGAGCAGTATTCAGGTATGAATTGGGTTGCCATGCTCTTTTGAAAAAACTTAACTATAACTATAACACAGATATAAAATCTATTTGTTACAAGAATTCAAGATTCAGAACCAAAGACTAAATAGACATTCATATCAAGTTATCAATGATTTGATATTTTAAATACTCGTATTTGAGAGTTTAATATTTTGAAATGCACAAATTGTGTAACTTATGTGAATAATATTTTGTGATGCTATTTTAATTTCCCAAAAGACTCAGCTGATTGATAAGTGAATTCTTTGCTTTGTTTACTAGACCTTCAAAATCTAGATTACGGCGGTTACTTAATCTAGTGGAAACCAAATAACACATATTTATACTATATAGTGGGTGTCTCCAATTATTAACAATTTTGAATTATCTGTCCAGTGAATTAATTTGAATCTTTATTTGAATCTTGTATTTCTTGTTCCATAACGATCTGCGTTGTTAATATTAACTTTTTGTTGTAGATTTAACGACTTGCAGTTACTTTTAGATTGTGCGGTTTATTATAATATGAATAAAGATTCTCCGGAGTTTCAACAACTCGAAAACGTTCGGCCAAGTGTGAGTACATTTATTATATATTCACAATCTAAAAGTGACTGCAAGTCGTCAAATTTACAACAAAAAGTTAATCTTCATTATCGATTGTGATGTTTGAGTTTATTGCTGAATAAATTATTTATATTCTATCTATAATCATCATTTTTATTGATGAAAAGGACACAATTTCTATAGAATTTTTTTACATCTATTCCGATTAAGTTTTAGATTAATAGCCTAGCTGTCGAATAGGAGACAGTGGAATAACAGATAAATAGGGAAGGATGTCAAATTATGTCAAATCCTAGTCATGTCATTGGCCTAATATGTGTGCTTATAGATTCCATTTTCATTAATAATATATTTTTAAATTGGAAATTCATTGATGTTTGAATTGTTCGTCAAACATTCCAACTGAATCTATTATTACAATTAATTATTGTTGATAGACAACTTGAAATTGCACAAAAACATATTTTTCCAGGACTCATTTCCAGCGAGAGTTCGAGAAATCCACGTTGTCAATCAACCTTTGTTTTTCGACGCAATATATGCTTTTTTCAAACCGTTCCTGAAAGAGAAATTCAGAAAAAGAGTAAGTTTAGAAATGAATTATTTTATAAGTATGCAATCTGCAATTATTGGCATCATTCACCTCAAACATTCGATCATGAGAAACACTAATGTAATTCTCATTCAATCCGCGCATGTTTTAATCCACAATATCACCCATATAAAATTTTGTAAAGGAAGCCTACATTTTTTTGAATATATAGATACACGGAAGTACCCAGGAGGGCGATAAATCACTGATCTCTTTATAGCAACTACACAATATACATTTGCTCAGGGGACTGATGGTCTTTTATTTATTTATTGATATGAGTGCATATGAGAGCACAAGGAGAATCCCATGCTTGCCCTTTTTAACACAAAAATGTAACTATTATACCAGTATGTGGAAAAAATATGTCAACAAAAGTCTCATTATACATTAGAAAAAAATTGGAAAAAATGCATTGAAAAAAATAACAATAATTACAAGATAGTAGGCGTTTACGAGGAAGGGGACAATAAGCCCCCCTGCATAGTATTGAGCATTGAGCACCCTTGCAAAGTTCCATATTGAAGACAACTTCATTGCGGATTAGATTTCACATTCATCGAAAGTCCTACAATTTAAAATTTGTTTATATTGACATTTACTTAGACTGTTCTTGAAATTAATTTAGTGACCAATTATGAATGATAATTTATTATTTATTGGATGGTGTGAATACAGTAATGACTATAGTCCACCCACTTAAACAAACTCTCATTTCCAAAAAAAAACTTGATACAAATTCAGTTGAGGATTCTGGATACATAGAAAAATTCATAGTAAATTCCTGGATTTCTTGTTCCATGACGAACTGCGTTGTTAATATTAACTTTTCAAGTGAATTAAACGACTTGCAGTCAAATTTTATTAAAAATAAGTAGTTGGGTTGCCTTGAAGATGGGTTTCAACAACTCGAAAACGTTTGACCTACAAAGTAAGTGAAATACTACTTATTTTTAATAAAATTTGACTGCAAGTCGTTTAATTCACTTGAAAAGTTCATAGTAAATCTTTGAACCATTGATTGTGTTAATGATAAAAAATATTTCTGGTCAAGTCAAGCTGGTAGTTTTGTTATAATTAATTATTTTGTTATTTTGATATTTAGACATGTTATATTAAGTAGTTTCAAAATGATTGAACGAAAGGGCCTTCTTGTTTTTTCTATTCGATAATATATTCGTTCATAATCAAACTATAGGCTACTCTTCTCTACTGTCAATTTATAAAGCATCTTGCTCAAATGGTGGAGCATAGGCCTATTGGTGTATAGTGAATAGGTTCATGGTTGGATATTATTATGTTTTGTTAGAGATTTGGTAGAAACTCATACTCACCATAGTTATTATTTTAAACAGATAAAGATTCATGGTACCGATCTTCCATCCTTGCATAAATGGGTGAGTCCTGATGTTCTTCCCCAGGAGTATGGAGGTAACCTTCCACCCTTGACAAACAAACCAATGATGAGACAGCTGTTGAAAAACGAGGACAAAATCAAAGGTAAGCATTATTAGTACCACCAATTAACACTTTTCATTGATAGTATGATTGGTACTACGATTCAACACTTACTTGGAATTTCATTGATAGTTTACAGGAAATAAACTTAACAAAAAAGTTAAGTTTACAGTTCATTGATAGAAAGTTACACGACCATTGTAAGCTTATAAGTTATCAAATGATGATATAGAGATAGAAATTGATAATTGGGAAGATTTCAAACATTGAATTGTATTGAATTTATATAATTAAAAATTATGATTAAGAATTTGTTAAATATTTTAATTTATTCTTAGCATTCAATTTCATTTTTCAATTTATTTCAAAAATATTACATCATGTGGATGTGACAGGCAAAGCCCAAAACCGCATTCCACAAAACATACACAATAATTTGAACTGATTAAAATTTTTACAAATAATCAAGAACAAAGATATTGTCGTTTTTTTACAGTGAATTATTTCGGTGAATGAACCAATGTATGAATGCAATAGGGCATTTATTATTAGGCCTACAGTCAGCTAATAGGCTACTATTATTTTGTCCAAAATGAAAAATACAGATCAATAGGCATCATTGAAAAAAGTCCCGTGTTTCGGAGGACACGTTAAGCCGTCGGTCCCGGTTGCATATAAAAAAAGCAGTCGTTAAAAAAAACGGTGAGGTGGAACTACCTGTAAGGGTCTCCCCACCACGAAAAGCCATACGAATTTACTTTACTAAATTTACTTATTGAAAAAAGTGGGTTTTTTTCTCGGAGGATGAAGCCCATAGGTCTGAGATTAGTGCGTCTCACAGGTTTTACAGCAGAGAATAGTCTTTTTTACTGTCCAAATCAATCGACCAGTCTTTCAAAGACGATCAAGACGCTCATGACTTATCTTATCTGACTGAACAGATACCTACCGCGGCACATGACTACTACTTCCCCGAAGTTCAGTCAGTATGACTGAAACCAATGACTGACCAATGCATGATTAAATTTCAGTGAAACAAGAAATTTGTTCTATTAACTGCGTGTAGTACTAACCATTATTTTTAATTGACAATAAAATTCTTCCTAGTTAACACTTACATTTGTGGTGTAATGTATTGGATAAATAGATATTCTATTCTACTTTATTCAGATTCAATAATATTCTAATATTCTAAAATTGCTGGAATTTCCCTTTGTAAATTCATAATTAATGATATGTTATGTATGTTACAGCACAGATGAAATAATCTAAAATCTGGCTAAAGTAACATATCACTTAGCTATATATGGTAACCTACTACATTTAGCTAATTATTGTATCAATTTTTTCACATAAGAAATATAAAGACAATAAACACAGTAGAACAATACAGATATATTTCAATAATGTTTATTATTGATTAGATTGATAATATATTGTCGATATGATTGAGATTGATTTTTCACTTTTCAGATTGGATACAATATGGTTACATCCCAAAAAACGTTATACCCAGATGATGGAAAAAGTATGAAAATCCTAGATTATCTTACATTAAAATATATTTTCTTATGTCCCAGTTCAGGAGCACAATTTCTGGGGTGGCATATTGATTGAGAAATCGAAATTATAGTAGTTTTTTGCAAGTGAATGAAAACAATAATTCAAATTTTGAATTACTGTTTATTGGATTAAATGCTTATTGATTTAAATGGATTTTGTATTTTAATTCATCATTTTAGAGGTTTTATTATTGAGCTCTTCTTTAATTAATTTTTTGTATAAATAGATTTCTTATAATAAATCGGAAACCATGTTATTTTATACTTCTTTTATTTAATATTATTCAATTGTGAAGACAGTGACATTTGAATTTCAATGAAACTCACTGGTATTAACTTGTTAACTAGTATAAAAACTATTGCTTTCTTTCAGAATAGATCAATAATCCTCTCCCAATTATTATTTTAATAATAAAACCTGCTATTTTCATTCTGAATAAATATCAATTCACTATTCTTGGAAAGGAAATTTAAATTTTTGATTAAGATTAACTATTCTGTAGACTATTATCAGACATTACAAAAAAAGTAATTGTTGGTGTGAAAAATTATATTTTTTGGAGCAGAAGTCATGTCAGTGAATGGGAAGTGGAATAGAATTTTCTTGGATTAGTCAATTGGAGTTGTTGAAATATCAATTTTGATGAACTAAACTAAAACAATGAGTTTGTGAAAGTTGAACTTGATAAATAGATCGTATCAGTATCATGGTGCAAATTGATTTAATGACTTAATTTATTTCCTAAGACACGGCAAATTTCTTGCAGTTTACTTTCTGAAATTTTACAACTTAAACGACAAGTGAGAACTAATGAGAGATTTTGCAGTAACTATACAAATACAAGTACACATATGAGCAAGGTAAATTTATATTTCTATCTCACAAAAAAAGGAGCTCCATACACATATAAGCAAGGTGAATTTCTATTCCATTCTTACAAAAAAAGTAGCTTCATACACATATAAGCAAGGTGAATTCATATTTCTATCTAACAAAAAAAGGAGCTTCATACACATATAAGCAAGGTGAATTTATATTTCCATCTCACAAAAAAAGGAGCTTCATACACATATAAGCAAGGTGAATTTCTATTCCATTCTTACAAAAATAGGAGCTTCATACACATATGAGCAAGGTGAATTTATATTTCTATCTCACAAAAAAAAACTTCATACACATATAAGCAAAGTGAATTTCTATTCCATTCTAACAAAAAAAGGAGCTTCATACACATATAAGCAGAGTGAATTTATATTTCTATCCCACATTAAAAGGAGCTTCATACACATATAAGCAAGATGAATTTATATTTCTATCTCACAAAAAAAGGAGCTTCATACACATATAAGCAAGGTGAATTTATATTTCTATCTAACAAAAAAAGGAGCTTCATACACATATAAACAAGGTGAATTTATATTTCCATCTCACAAAAAAAGGAGCTTCATACACATATAAGCAAGGTGAATTTCTATTCCATTCTTACAAAAAAAGGAGCTTCATACACATATAAGCAAGGTGAATTTATATTTCTATATCACAAAAAAAGGAGCTTCATACACATATAAGCAAGGTGAATTTCTATTCAATTCTTACAGAAAAAGGAGCTTCATACACATATATGCAAGGTGAATATACATTTCTATCTAACAGAAAAAGGAGCTTTATACACATATAAGCAAGGTGAATTTATATTTCTATCTCACAAAAAAAGAGCTTCATACACATATAAGCGAGGTGAATTTCTCTTCCATTCTTACAAAAAAAGGAGCCTCATACACATATAAGCAAAGTGAATTCAAATTTCTATCTAACTAAAAAAAAACTTCATACACATATGAGCAAGGTGAATTAATATTTCTATCCCACAGAAAAAGGAGCTTCATACACATATAAGCAAGGTGAATTCATATTTCTATCTAACAAAAAAAGGAGCTTCATACACATATAAGCAAGGTGAATTTATATTTCTATCTCACAAAAAAAGAGCTTCATACACATATAAGCGAGGTGAATTTCTATTCCATTCTTACAAAAAAAGGAGCCTCATACACATATGAGCAAGGTGAATTTATATTTCTATCTCACAAAAAAAAACTTCATACACATATAAGCAAAGTGAATTTGTATTCCATTCTAACAAAAAAAGGAGCTTCATACACATATAAGCAGAGTGAATTTATATTTCTATCTCACATTAAAAGGAGCTTCATACACATATAAGCAAGATGAATTTATATTTCTATCTCACAAAAAAAGGAGCTTCATACACATATAAGCAAGGTGAATTTATATTTCTATCTAACAAAAAAAGGAGCTTCATACAAATATAAGCAAGGTGAATTTCTATTCCATTCTTAAAAAAAATATAGTATCATACACATATAAGCAAGGTGAATTTATATTTCTATCTAACAAAAAAAGGAGTTTCATACACATATAAGCAAGGTGAATTTATATTTCCATCTCACAAAAAAAGGAGCTTCATACACATATAAGCAAGGTGAATTTCTATTCCATTCTTACAAAAAAAAGGAGCTTCATACACATACAAGCAAGGTGAATTTATATTTCTATATCACAAAAAAAGGAGCTTCATACACATATAAGCAAGGTGAATTTCTATTCAATTCTTACAGAAAAAGGAGCTTCATACACATATATGCAAGGTGAATTTATATTTCTATCTCACAGAAAAAGGAGCTTCATACACATATAAGCAAGGTGAATTTATATTTCCATCTCACAAAAAAAAGAGCTTCATACACATATAGGCGAGGTGAATTTCTATTCCATTCTTACAAAAAAGGAGCCTCATACACATATAAGCAAAGTGAATTTATATTTCTATCTAACAAAAAAAAAACTTCATACACATATGTGCAAGGTGAATTTATATTTTTCTATCCCACAGAAAAAGGAGCTTCATACACATATAAGCAAGGTGAATTTATATTTCCACCTAACAAAAAAGGAGCTACATACACATATAAGCAAGGTGAATTTCTCTTCCATTCTTACAAAAAAAAGAGCTCCATACACATATAAGCAGGGTGAATTTATATTTCTATCTAACAAAAAAAAGGAGCTTCATACACATATAAGCAAGATGAATTTATATTTCTATCTAACAAAAAAAGGTGCTTCATACACATATAAGCAAGGTGAATTTTTATTCCATTCTCACAAAAAAGGAGCTTCATACACATATAAGCAAGGTGAATTTATATTTCCATCTCACAAAAAAAAGGAGCTTCATACACATATAAGCAAGGTGAATTTCTATTCCATTCTTACAAAGAAAGGAGCTTCATACACATATAAGCAAGGTGAATTTATATTTCTATATCACAAAAAAAGGTGCTTCATACACATATAAGCGAGGTGAATTCATATTCCATTCTTCCAAAAAAAAGAGGTCCATACACATATAAGCAAGATGGATTTATATTTCTATCTAACAAAAAAAGGAGCTTCATACACATATAAGCAAGGTGAATTTCTATTCAATTCTTACAGAAAAAGGAGCTTCATACACATATATGCAAGGTGAATATACATTTCTATCTAACAGAAAAAGGAGCTTTATACACATATAAGCAAGGTGAATTTATATTTCTATCTCACAAAAAAAGAGCTTCATACACATATAAGCGAGGTGAATTTCTATTCCATTCTTCCAAAAAAAGGAGCCTCATACACATATAAGCAAAGTGAATTCAAATTTCTATCTAACTAAAAAAAAACTTCATACACATATGAGCAAGGTGAATTAATATTTCTATCCCACAGAAAAAGGAGCTTCATACACATATAAGCAAGGTGAATTCATATTTCTATCTACCAAAAAAAGGAGCTTCATACACATATAAGCAAGGTGAATTTATATTTCTATCTCACAAAAAAAAGAGCTTCATACACATATAAGCGAGGTGAATTTCTATTCCATTCTTACAAAAAAAGGAGCCTCATACACATATGAGCAAGGTGAATTTATATTTCTATCTCACAAAAAAAAACTTCATACACATATAAGCAAAGTGAATTTCTATTCCATTCTAACAAAAAAAGGAGCTTCATACACATATAAGCAGAGTGAATTTATATTTCTATCTCACATTAAAAGGAGCTTCATACACATATAAGCAAGATGAATTTATATTTCTATCTCACAAAAAAAGGAGCTTCATACACATATAAGCAAGGTGAATTTATATTTCTATCTAACAAAAAAAAGAAGCTTCATACAAATATAAGCAAGGTGAATTTCTATTCCATTCTTAAAAAAAATATAGTATCATACACATATAAGCAAGGTGAATTTATATTTCTATCTAACAAAAAAAGGAGTTTCATACACATATAAGCAAGGTGAATTTATATTTCCATCTCACAAAAAAAGGAGCTTCATACACATATAAGCAAGGTGAATTTCTATTCCATTCTTACAAAAAAAAAGGATCTTCATACACATATAAGCAAGGTGAATTTATATTTCTATATCACAAAAAAAGGAGCTTCATACACATATAAGCAAGGTGAATTTCTATTCAATTCTTACAGAAAAAGGAGCTTCATACACATATATGCAAGGTGAATTTATATTTCTATCTCACAGAAAAAGGAGCTTCATACACATATAAGCAAGGTGAATTTATATTTCCATCTCACAAAAAAAAGAGCTTCATACACATATAGGCGAGGTGAATTTCTATTCCATTCTTACAAAAAAGGAGCCTCATACACATATAAGCAAAGTGAATTTATATTTCTATCTAACAAAAAAAAACTTCATACACATATGAGCAAGGTGAATTTATATATTTCTATCCCACAGAAAAAGGAGCTTCATACACATATAAGCAAGGTGAATTTATATTTCCACCTAACAAAAAAGGAGCTACATACACATATAAGCAAGGTGAATTTCTCTTCCATTCTTACAAAAAAAAGAGCTCCATACACATATAAGCAGGGTGAATTTATATTTCTATCTAACAAAAAAAAGGAGCTTCATACACATATAAGCAAGATGAATTTATATTTCTATCTAACAAAAAAAGGTGCTTCATACACATATAAGCAAGGTGAATTCTTATTCCATTCTCACAAAAAAGGAGCTTCATACACATATAAGCAAGGTGAATTTATATTTACATCTCACAAAAAAAAGGAGCTTCATACACATATAAGCAAGGTGAATTTCTATTCCATTCTTACAAAGAAAGGAGCTTCATACACATATAAGCAAGGTGAATTTATATTTCTATATCACAAAAAAAGGTGCTTCATACACATATAAACGAGGTGAATTCATATTCCATTCTTCCAAAAAAAAGAGGACAATACACATATAAGCAAGATGGATTTATATTTCTATCTAACAAAAAAAGGAGCTTCATACACATATAAGCAAGGTGAACTTCTATTCCATTCTCACAAAAAAAGGAGCTTCATACACATATAAGCAAGGTGGATTTATATTTCTATCCAACAAAAAAGGAGCTTCATACACATATATGCAAGGTGAATTTATATTCCAATCTCACAAAAAAAGGAGCTTCATACACATTTGAGGAAGGTGAATTTATATTCCTATCTCACAAAAAAACGAGCTTCATACACATATGGGCAAGGTGAATTTCTATTCCATTATTACAAGAAAAGGAGCTTCATACACATATAAGCAAGTTGAATTTAGATTTCTATCTCACGAAAAAAGAAGCTTAATACACATATAAGCAAGGTGAATTTATATTTCTATCCAACAAAGAAAGAGCTTCATACACATATAAGCAAGATGAATTTCTATTCCATTCTTACAAAAAAAGGAGCTTCATACACATATAAGCAAGGTGAATTTATATTTCTATCTAACAAAAGAAGGAGCTTCATACACATATAAGCAAGGTGAATTTTTTTTTCCACCTAACAAATAAAGGAGCTTCATACACATATAAGCAAGGTGAATTCATATTCCATTCTTACAGAAAAAGGAGCTTCATACCCATATAAGCAAGGTGAATTTATATTTCTATCTAACAAAAGAAGGAGCTTCATACACATATAAGCAAGGTGAATTCATATTCCATTCTTACAGAAAAAGGAGCTTCATACCCATATAAGCAAGGTGAATTTATATTTCTATCTAACAAAAGAAGGTGCTTCATACACATATAAGCAAGGTGAATTTTTTTTTCCACCTAACAAATAAAGGAGCTTCATACACATATAAGCAAGGTGAATTCATATTCCATTCTTACAAAAAAAGGAGCTTCATACCCATATAAGCAAGGTGAATTTATATTTCTATCCAACAAAAGAAGGAGCTTCATACACATATAAGCATGGTGCATTTCTATTCCATTCTTACAGAAAATGTAGCTTCATACACATATAAGCAAGGTGAATTTATATTCCTATCTAACAAAAAAAGGAGCTTCATACACATATCAGCAAGGTGAATTTCTATTCCATTATTACAAAAAAAGGAGCTTCATACACATATAGGCAAGGTGAATTTATATTTCTATCTAACAAAAGAAGGAGCTTCATACACATATAAGCAAGGTGAATTTCGATTCCATTCTTACAAAAAAAGAGCTTCATACACATATAAGCAAGGTGAATTTATATTTCTATCTCACAAAAAAGGAGCTTCATACACATATAAGCAAGGTGAATTTCTATTTCTATCCCACAGAAAAAGGAGCTCCGTACACATATAAGCAAGGTGAATTTATATTTCTATCTACCAAAAAAAAAGAGCTTCATACACATATAAGCAAGGTGAATTTATATTTCTATCTCACAAAAAAAGGAGCTTCATACACATATAAGCGAGGTGAATTTATATTTCAATTTAACAGAAAAAAGAGCGTCATACACATATAAGCATGGTGTATTTCTATTCCATTCTTACAGAAAATGTAGCGTCATACACAAATAAGCAAGGAGAATTTATATTCCTATCTTACTAAAAAAGGAGCTTTATACACATATAAGCAAGGTGAATTTCCATTCCATTCTTACTAAAAAAGAAGCTCCATACAAATATAAGCAAGGTGAATTTCTATTCCATTATTACAAAAAAAGGAGCTTCATACACATATAAGCAAGGTGAATTTATATTTTTATCTCACAAAAGAAGGAGCTTCATACACATATAAGCAAGGTGAATTTCTATTCCATTCTTACAAAAAAAGGAGCTTCATACACATATAAGCAAGGTGAATTCATATTCCATTCTCACAAAAAAAAGGAGCTTCATATCCATATAAGCAAGGTGAATTTATATTTCTATCTAACAAAAGAAGGAGCTTCATACACATATAAGCAAAGTGAATTTCTATTCTATTCTTACAAAAAAAGGAGCTTCATACACATATAAGCAAGGTGAATTTATATTTCTGTCTAACAAAAAAAAGAGCTTCATACATATATAAGCAAGGTGAGTTTATATTCCTATCTCACAAAAAAAGGAGCACCATACACATATAAGCAAGGTGTACTTCTATTCCATTCTTACAAAAAAAGGAGCTTCATACACATATATGCAAGGTGAATTTATATTTCTGTCTAACAAAAAAAAGAGCTTCATACACATATAAGCAAGGTGAATTTATATTCCTATCTCACAAAAAAAGGAGTTCCATACACATATAAGCAAGGTGTACTTCTATTCCATTCTTACAAAAAAAGGAGCTTCATACACATGGTGAACTGTTATTCATGCAAGGTGAACTGTTATTCAACAGGCCTAGTCCGCTGGTCCACTCTTACAAAAATTTACAGAACAAATTGCAAAAATTACAAAATATAAATGTTGAATATAACAATGGAAATTATTTGGAGAAGAAAACTCCCGTACAAGGAAAATATAAAATCTAAATAAAAATGACATTTTTTCCTGCAAAATTAAGACATGAAGACTATAAATGACATCTAAACATTTTTCAATTTTTCAATAAATGGACAAATAAAAAGAGTGTTAAACAAGCCAATTAATGATTAATAGCTGATAGTCATTGTCAGCCACTTCTTGTAAATTTATGTGAATATGGTTTTGTCAACATCTAAGATTTAATTTATTAATATTTAGTACTTTCATAATGACATAATCTTTGTTAAAATCTATGATGGTATATTGTCACAGTAACATCATTCAATTATTAACATCAAGTTCGTAAGCCATTAGTCCTATCAATCGCATCACACACAAATTTATTACATTTTAAACGTCCATTATGTGTATCATAAATATCTACCACAACATCAGTATCACCACCTTAAAAAAAAGTAATTTTAATTTGTAAAAATACAAAGTGAAAAATCATAGCTTTTGCCCTGAAATTTTGCCAATATTTGCTTCTTGAGACAAAGTATAATATGAATACAGTGAATACATTTACACGAGTTTTTTTTTGGAGGTTGAAGTCCATATAGGTGTGAAACCTGTGCGTGAGTCATGAGGCTGGACGATGCTGGTTGGTGAGTTGAACCTACAGTTTTAAATGGGTTCCGAACCACCGGGAAGTGATTTTACAGCAGAGAACAGATTTTTTTGCTGGCCAATCCAATCGGTCACCCTTACAAAGATGGCTCAGGAGTTTCGTAGCTTATCTCTAATTGAACAGGTACCTGCTACGCCACTCGGCTTTCACTTACCATAAACTAATTACTAATAAGTAATTTGTTTCATCAATTCTAACGTCATACCCAGATCTACAGCCTCAGTAATATCACTCACGACTTTCATTACTACTTTAATAAATAATCTGTCCTGGTTTTTATAACACATTTGAACTTTCGTAGCCTTCTTTCAATAAAGCGGTCAACCCATTCTTTTCAAGTTCATTTTTTTTAGTTACAGACTTATGCAAGTATTCTCTTAAGACTGAGTATGAAACAAGATCCAGTTTTTCCAATGTCTGACAGCATCACATTGTTCTGAAAGGAGACACTGTCGTAGGAATTTGGTTTTATGTAGATCAACAGAGGTTGATCTTGAATGTTTGATTTGTTTCAAAGAAAGCATTTTGTTTTATGTAATTCAAGAAACAAAATTTAAAAAGATGCTGTAGAATTTTATTCATTGCATTGGAAAAGCTTTAAAGTAAAATCTACTTTTGATCTCTAAAATAAGATATAATACCAATGCTCATACAGCAACTTTATGCATCAGTGACGTAGCCAAGATTTTGAAATGAGGGGGGGGTCGTCGATTGACCGGGGGGTCCGGGGGTACTTCCCCGGAATTTTTTTGAAAAATAGAGGCCCTAGAACGGTCTTTTTTAGCTCTTCTGACATTGAAAATTAACACGTAACTTGTAACTTGAATAATAAGAAATAAGGAAGAGTATAGTTATATAATTTTACATTTATTTAATGGAAAATTATATAAAATTTAGGACCGGAAGGGGGGGTCCGGATCCCCCGGACCCACCCACTGGCTACGTCACTGTATGCATAATATGATATAAATTCATCAACTTACTTTGCTTATTTCACAATTTGATTACTGATTCCCCTCAGTATCATTATTAAGTTCCTGAGTATGTCAATAACAAATCAATTGTGAATAAGGAAATACGAGATAATATCAATTCTCCAGGAGGGAAAAATGTTGAAAATTTAAGGAGATTTTGAAATTAGATAGACAATTGACGCTTAAAATGGAAATTATAATGAAAAATTGAAGTGCAGAACAGGAAAAATAGTTTTTTTTGGTAACTTATATTTCGTGACTGGAGCAACGAGTTACAACTTGGTATTGGAGTCCATGCATTGCAACTGCTAAGATAATTTAAAAGAAAATTATCATGAAAATTCACATGATTTAACCCCGTTGCAAATGGAAACACAGACTTGGTGACATGATTCAGGGTTTTTTGCGAAACAAAGAAATTAATATTATTAGACCTCACTCCCGCTTTTATTTGCACAGCCCAATTCATTACTAAATCACCACAGAAGTCACACTGCTTCACGTCACTAAGCCTGCGTCTCTAAATGCGCCATGCATTTCTATGCTCGTATGCAGTGAACATTTGACAGCTCCACTCCAAACAAAGCAGAAAATAGAACCCACAGCAAAAAATTCTAAGATCAAATAAAAAAACACATTTCAGTATTTTTTTAATGTCAAAACATGAACATCATTCGATTTGGTATTAGTATTTCTTGAACAAGTCTAAGGTTATCAAGTTGCTCAGGAAGTCAGGATACAATCAATTATTATAACTAGGCCTTCGTTTGTCTTGTTTATTGAAAGAAACATAGGTGGTGGAATTCCACAAATGCTTGATTGCACGCATAGAAATTTCGCAACTTACAATTTTATTCACGTTGCACCATTTTTAAACGGAAAATCCAGATGTTTTTTCTTTTGTTCTAAGGTCAGCTATGTTCCGGCTCTACAAAACCGGTTGATACCACGTCTCAGTTCATAATGACGTTACATTGCATTGTTGACGTAATTCTTCTGTTTCGTTAAACTGCTATTTTTTATTGGCAAAATTCAATTCAGGAAAGTGCATTGGCGTTTCAAAGTGTTGACATCGGTGGCGAATCAAGGATAGGAAATGGAGGAAGAGAATAAATACCGCCCACAAATTTATGGGGATGAAAAGCGCTTTTTAGTTGGTACTCAGGGCTCACTCCTCTCCTTGTTATTCAATCTACCTTTCATCCACACATGCTCTCAGATGACAAAACTGCTTTTTGAGAACTGTTCTATGTCAAAAAACATTTTTTGTGAATAATTTATTTGAAGTTTGACATACAGACTTATGCAAGAGAGTATATTCTCTTGACTGAGTATGAAACAAAGTATTTTCTACAGTCTGACAGCAAAACAGCATCACATTGCTCTGAAAGCAGAATGGAGTCCTTGAATGGAGTATCAGAATGTAAGATGTAATAATAATTGCGAAAACAGTTTTCAGATAACAATAAATTACAATATTACAATTATTAGCAAAGTTTAATATAAATAAGAAACTAATTACATTACTGCTACAAAGCCGTTTATTATTTTGCTGGTAAAACTAAATTCAGTCTCTCACTATTATATTAAAAATAGATTTTATATGTTGAGACTCATTCATACAAAGATAATGTGACAAAATCTATCTATAATAATACTATTATTGGCAAAACATTGATAAATTTGAATTTGAGTTTTTCATTGAGTATTCGAAAACGATAAATATTTAGGACAGATTACAATTATTTTTCTGTTCTCAACTTTCAACCGGGTGGCCGTCTGACTAAGTAGTATCAATCTATGGTTTGCCGTCCTCTGCTTTATTATCACTTTGGCAATGAGTTCGGAACCCATCTTGAATGCCACCCAGCTGGAGGTGAAGGGACTCTCAAGGGTAGCCATTAATTAAAAACCTTGTCTCATTGTCTGTTGAACAATTCTATTCAATTTGATGTGCTTGCTATTAAAAAAATTGTTAACCTACAGTCTAGTGAATTTAAAAAATTGAGTAAGTGAAAAAATCCAGAAACTTATTCTTGTAAGCTAAGCATCGTTGTGCGTATGCAGTGCTTAAATTTAATCAAATTTTATTTTCTCTTTGTTTTCTATATATTGGACTTTCATTTTATATATGGTTGATTAGATTCATTTTTGTTTGAAACTTAATTTATCTAAATATTCTGTTATTTTTGTATTATTGTGTTTTCGACGTGGTTAAGTGGTAGAGTGGACATTACTGTCCAAACCTCGCCACGTCAACAAATAAAAAGTCATTCTATTGTATTCTATGTACAATGGCCACGACATTTTATATCCAGGAACTTCAACAGTGGATCTTGAAGAATGAAGTTGAATTATTTGAATGCTCTCATAGCTCGGTACGTGAACTAATTTTTAAAAAATAATGCAACAGGAAGCGATTGCTTCCAACCTCAACGCATCAAAGCAACATGTATGCTCCGTGGAACAGGAATGGTTTCTACCAGGCTTCTACCAGATCCATCTGAAGTAGTAGTTAGTTACTACTTGTTTAATGCTACAGAACAAAGCGAAATTGCATTAGTTTCCTTATCAAGACGATTGACGGCTGTTTGCTATTAATATATTAAGTTATATGTATCATCAGCTGACCTGCTGACGTCCATGCCGACCGACTGATATGGTTATATATCTATACACCGTACTTAACTTCTACTGCACTATTACGGTTACAATCAAATTCATTGGTTGTTCGATAACAAATTGAGAGTTGGAGGTCTTCCAGTAAGAAATAACGGGAGGAAATATCCTCTATCATAATTATGATTCTATCCCATGTTTATCTCATTGATTTAATTGGATATTCGGATTGATACACTGCCCACATAGCACAGAATATCCTCAGGATATCCCACACTGATCCCCAAATATCCCACAGGGACATGGCATTTTGGGATATCTTTAGGATATCCTCAGGATATTGAAAAAGAAAAATCTCAACATGAACGTTTAAGGTTTACAGTAATGTAGAAAATGACCATACAATCTTAATTTCACCTTGTTAATAAGGAAATTGGTCAAATAAGAATTCAAACATTAAATATTGCATTAATTTGTCATGTGACGGTCATATCCTAGGGACATGCGTAGGAAATCTATAACGTATCTTTCATCATTTCAACGGTCATATCCTAGGAATATTCTCAGCATATCCCATTAATATCTCAGCAGTATTGCCAAACTTGAACTTTATATTCCTGCTAGATGTGATTGTAATTATCATAAATACAATTAGTTAATATTATTATTTAATATATAGAAGAAAAATGAATCAGAGTAAATATAAAACTATTTTATTTAAGAGAATATAGGTGCAGTAACAGTAAGCCAATTAATTTGTTAGTAATGAATTAATTATGTTTGTTAGATTGTCATCTTGAGTGAGTTCGTTAATTTTGTGGGAAAAATAGTTTTCTGACTTAGGCGTCAAATCGCTGCTTGCTGATTGTTTTTGGTTTGTTTATTATTTATTATAGATTTTTATCAAGAAAACTTGTAGCCTAATTTGTTGTTCAATCGTCAACGAGACTACAACCGTAACATTTCTAGGTAAGTGCAAACATTACTGTCCTCTACTTTGTTTAATTTTAGCTAGACATGGAATGCAATGTAGATCTCTTGCCTAGATACAATTTAGGCTATGTGTAAGGTTGGAATTTCTAATATTATGTGATTTATGAAGTTGATTGAAACCTACGAAAATTTTCTATGATGATAGCTTATAGGTAAATACTGAGTACAGTAACTATTTTCCTACTCTTATTTATTATTGAATCACCATACCTAACATGGGTTTGGCCTAGGCTAACTCTTTTGAATTCTGCCAATTAGGTTGATTCACTTCAAGCCTTTCTAAAATCTGGTCATTATTATAAAAGTCTTCTCATAGCAGTATTAATAATTAGCAGTGCAGTGGCCTATATAATAATATTAATAATAAGTTCCATGCAGGTACTTAGAGTGAGGGGGGCTTGAGGTGCTTATCTTATCTGAACAGATACAAGCCATGCCACACGGCTTCCATATCACTTCCCCAGTATCAAATTTCCACAGATTAGAACCACTTCAATTTATTAACAATATGGTTTGGTGCTTTAGCCTATCTCATTTATGAGGTAACATTTGAATTTCATAATTTCCAGTTTTAATTTATTTGCAGGTGAAAGAATTCATTAAATAATCAGTGATGTTTTCCATGACGTCAGACTGCTGACAAAGCTTCTCTTTAGAAGTGAAATGCAACCCTCCAGTATCTCTAGTAAAGGTGAGTGAAAAATATATATCTGAAATATGGTGTCAGTTTTGATATTAAATTGTTCACTAAATTATGTGGCATGAACATGAAACAAAATATATTGTACAATCTTCTGCCAATTACTCTCAATATCCAATCCCTTCACATCCAGCCAATCAATTCGCCTCTACTATTGGGCATGACTTATGATTATGCTTTTGTATGATATGATTTGTGCTTTTATATGATTGTAAAATTGGGATTGTATTATTGCTTGTGTGATTTATTTGTACTTTGTATGCTTGCGACTTTATGCTTTATATGCTTGTGGTATTTTTGAATGTTGCTAATGCTCCTGTAACTTGATTTTTGTGATATTGATTTTTACATGACCTATTACATTTATATGTTCAATGGCTGAATGGAGTGGCCGTAGCCGAGTGGGTTAAGTGCTGGTTTGCTAGCCCAAAGGTCCCGGGTTTGATCCCAGTTCTGACCGAAAGATTTTACCTCGGGCCACTCCCGTGTTTCGGAGGACACATTAAGCTGTCGGTCCCGGCTGCCTAAAAACAGTCGTTAAGTCACGTCAGAGGCCCTGAACTTATTCAGGTGCGACCTGATAGCTCTGACACCAGACCTGAGCCAGCCAGGTCACACGATATTATTATTATTAATGGCTGAATAAAAAATTTGGATTTTGAGCCTTATCTAAATAAGCAATGAAGTTTGCAGTGATAGCTGGTTTGGCGCTAAAGGAAAAAATATTTTTTCAACACTCAGTATTTACTAGAGTCATTCAAATGGCTGAAATTATTACTGGAATGCATGTGGAGAGTGATAAAAATTTGTTATTCTGTTCATAAGTCATCATTACCATTTTTAAATTTTGATAACATTCTATTGTTTCAATAGAACATTTTTATTTTATTTTTTACTATTCTTTTTTATTTTGGCTTTTAGATTGTATGGGTAACAGTTAAAAATGCAACAAACGCTGCGATGGAGATGACCATAAAGAAAGGGCTATCAAAGGCTAAGGAGAGAAAGGATAGAGAAACAAAGTAAGTTGATGCTCTAAATATGTAGTTGATGTTATAGTGATTTTGATCCACCTTGAAAGCTCAGACAAAATATTGAAATATTATAATCCCACTCTATATGGATCACTTCATAATAGCAAACTCACTCTGCTCTTGAATTCACTTAACTCGATCACTTGAACAATAGAGGAAGTTTTAAATGTGGGAAATGTAACTGTAAATATATGGCTTAAAAGTTATATCAGTAGACTATACTTATCTGGTTCATTGCATCATGCTGATGAATAATTGTGTTTTCTGGATTTTAAATTTAAAATGGGGTTCGCCCTCGCAAGGTGTAGCAAAAGGGCACATTAGGCCAGACACCACATGGACGCTCAATTGTCTTTAAAGTGGTGCGTGCCTTATGAGTGGCGGCGATCGCTGTTTAACGGAATTTCAACACATCAGCATGGTCATCTGCGCACACAAGTAGTTGTGTGGAGAATTGTTCAAGTGCTTACATATGTTTGGTTCCGGGTACTTAGCTGTTTATCTATATATATAAAATTGAATGTCTGTCTGTCTGTATGTATGTATGTATGTTCCCTATAGACTTGAAAACTACTTGACAGATCGGCATGAAACTTTGGGAATATGTTGTGTGAATATTGGGGATGGTTTCTGACCATAAATTCTAATAGGAGAGCTAATACTTATTATTAATTAATCCATTTTATAGACCTAACCTACTGAACTTGCCGGCCAAACAGCTTAAATGAACAGCTGATAGAAGTAAACAGTTTTTAATCATATGGCAGGCCCCTTAGCGGCGTTATTTTCGCTGTCTTTGAACAGCAAAAGACTTTGCACTTTGCATGTAGGCTACCGTTCAGTCAGAGCCTTGCAGTATGTAGGAAACATACAATTATGCCGGGTTGATGATATCTGTTAACCAATGCAGCTAGAAATTTGAAATGCAGCCTCAGCGGGAGGTGGCGAATAATAAAATCAAAACCTAGCTTCTACCCTTATAGTCGTAGGAGGTTTAATTTTAAATGTTTCTTCATTCAGAGGTGGTGATTAAGAAAACAACGAAGCCTCTATGATCAGCTGGAAGAGCCCTAGGACTAACTTTTTTCCTAATTTGAAATGTAACCTCAGCGGGAGGTGGCGAATAATAAAATCAAGGAGAATTTTTATGAGAACGCAGCAACGCGTGTCGGGCCAGCTAGTATTGAATAAAATAGCTTTTTTGATTGTATTTATATAATATAAAAAATATTCATTTCCATAAATAATTGTTTTTAAATGTTTTTCAATTAGACCTGGATAATATCAGCATAAAGTTATATTTATGTAAATACAATTAGACCTGGATAATATCAGCATAAAGTCATATTTATTAAACCTGTTCCAGAGGACTGCGCATGCAAAAAACACTGTTGTCAGTAAACATTTTCTAAACTCAAATTTCCCATGTTGATCTTTGATTCCTTAAAAACAATGACCAGCTGTTATTTGCATTTTGATAGTGACCTGACAATATATACTCATTAATTCAATATGAATTATTCATTCATTTATATAATTATATATAGTATAACAGAACTATTAATTTTATAATCGTTTTTTTGTTTTTGTTTTTGTAATGTGATGGTAATGCGATTTCTGCAAAACGTATATCATATTACATTTTGCATTTATGACAACAATGCTTCATTGCAGTATCCGGATTCTGAGCAACTTGTTCAGAAGATTTTTTAGATCACTTTTATTAGCAACAGTGTTCTGTGCATGCGCATGTCTCTGGAACTGGCTTGGTAGATATTATTGTTTTCAAATTTGTATATGATTTCTATTAATTAAAACAGACCTTTGTTAACACTGCACTATTATGATTGTTATTTACATATGTTTACAAATTTTAAAGTGTCAATGTTAATAGGCAGTTACATTATTGTTTTTCAATCTATTATTATTTTTCCAGAAAACAAATGGCCTGCGACCGAGGATATTTGGGGATGATGGGTGCAACAGAAGCGCCCATTACGAATGATGATCAATTATTTTCTATTAATATATATTTTTTATTCTAGAGGAAAAATAAATTTTAATTTTCTATAAATTTTATTAAATGAATAATTTTTCTGGAAGATTTGAAACAAATTATTGCAATAAATTATTTTTGTAAATCAATACACAAAAGTTTCATTTATTCACTTGATTCGGTTTTCTACATAAAATGTTGTATAATTTCAGTAACATTATTATAAAGTTATAATCAACTTCACTAGATAAATCATTAATCTGTGGCTTGCACCTGCATATATGCTGCATTTTTGGATTTCCTATCACCTTTATTAACACTATATATATTAAATAGCTTCAAACTCTGATTAAAGTTCTTGAAACGTGTCCTATATCCCTTGGATATTCTAGAAGTGTATTGCTAGAATATCCTGATGGGGTTCTCACATGATTTTCGTAGGTCATCCTTGGGATATGATAGAATATACTTAAAGGGATATCACTAGTATATCCTGGAGGTGTGACCAGATGATATCCTCAGGACAACCTTGGCATATCCCAGGATATCCTAGAGAGATATCCCCAGAATATCCTAGAGTGATTTCCCCAGAATATCCTAGAGAGATATCTCCAGAATATCCTAGACAGATATCCCCAGAATATCCTAGAGAGATATCCCCAGAATATCCTAGAGAGATATCCCCAGGATATCCTAGAGGGATATCCCCAGGATAGGGATATTGGCGGACATTCACATGTGCTAGGGACATCCTGAGGATATTCATATCCCACAACGGGATCTCCTCAGGATATTCCTGTCATCCCTATGGGACATTCTCAGGATATGCCAGGGATATTCTTGTGCTGTGTGGGTGATAACCATTGACTCAAAGATACCACATTCAAATGAGAATTCCCAAGTGAAAAAAATATTCTAAACTCTGTGAACGAATAGGACGTTGAACCATGAAGTTGTAGGCTATTTTGATGTTGAAGATCCATCTTGTTTCCACTAATATGCAATATAAACTAAAAAAAAACCTCAATAAAATCCATCCCAATTTAAAATTCACCTTAGAACTTGAACACAATAATAGTATCAACTTCTTGGACATCACTATAACAAAGCAGGAACATGCATTCAAAACATTTAGAATTTACAGGAAACCCACAACAACTGATACAGTAATACATATAACACATCAAATCACCCAACCCAACATAAACATGCCGCTTTCAATCACATGCTCCACCGACTAACAAACATTCCTATGTCACAAGAAGATTACAATATATAATTGAATACTATAAAATACATAGCACAACAGAATGGTTACAAACACACACTAATAGACAAACTACTGCACAGAATATCAACAAAACCAATCACTCACACCAGCAACAAACAGAATGACAACCCCCATACATTCATCACACTTACCTACCTCAACAACGAAACTCATAAAATAGCAACTTCATTCAGGAAACTCAAATATAAAATAGCTTACAGAACAACTAATTCACTCAAAAAACACCTGCATTCTCAGACAAAATCTCAAAACAAGTACTACAGATCTGGAATTTACAAATTGAAATGTGATGACTGCAACAAGTTCTATATAGGACAAACTGGCAGGACATTCACCACTAGATTCAAAGAACACACAAGAGCCATCTCACACCCAAACACACATTCCACTTTTGCTGAACACATCATTTCAACAGGCCACAGTTATACAGACATTGACACTAATTCAGACACACTACACTTCACTCACAAAAGCCAGAAACTCAATGTTTTAGAACAATATGAGATTTACAAACATGCAAAGCAGGAACCTGACAACATTTTAAATGATCAACTTATCTTCTTCTCACATACTCTATTTGACAAAATAATCCCAATTTCAAACCTCCCGCCTACTCATCCCCCCACCCCATCACCATTCCAACATACATAACCCTCAAACTCATACCTTAAGTCAGTGTACTGTGGGTCGTCTGACGATGCTCTAGACAACAGAGCGAAACGGCCGTCACGCCATAACGTGAGTTAATTTCCATTTAAAAGTGTTTTTTTTTTAGTTTATATTGTAGGCTATTTATTTACGGTACTGCAGGCCGTATGCTTACCTTATTTCTATAATATGCTCCACAATATCATTTTATTTAACGCTAATCTCTTATTCTTTTTTCTGTTATTATTGTTTTATTATACAGGGGAACTTTTGCTCTTATTACTCCGAATAAACGAGAGAACGCAAATAATGTACAACGTTATGATTATGTATAGGCTACAAATCAAGATGGTATAGGGTGTGAAGTTGATAGTTCACAATCACCAATACCCCGTGGTTCGGAACCCACCTAAAATGGTAGGTTCACAATGTTCTCTATAACATTGCTCAAAAGGCAAGATGGAACTACCCGTAAGGGTCTCCCCACCATAAAAAGCCATACGATTATTATTAACAGTACAGTTGAACCCTGTCGTGAGGTTGGTCTGCAAAGTATAGATCCTTAGCATTTTTTCAATGGTCTAGGCATACTGATACGTCGCTGTCAGCTCAGTGCGTAAAGCATTCGCAACCTACCTCATTCCTCGCTAGCGTAGTTGTACCGAAACATAGTGTTGAGGTCTGAAGAGTCACGCACATCTGAAATTGGCTGAAGAGATTATTTCACAATGACAACTAACTTCACCCCTCTTCTGAAAAAGTGATTTGGTTACGCTCACCACTGGACCATTGTGGTCAGCAGAGCTCTTATCATGTAACTTCTTCTTCTGTGAGGGGAGGGTAACTGGAGGGGAGTGTAAGTGCCACTGTCACTGTGGAAATGAGAATATCGTACAAAAAAATCCACCAGTTTGTTTGATTGCTTATTTTGTCTTCTCAATTAGCTTACATAAGCTTTGAAATCCTTGCCACCTGACACCACCCCCTTTTTGATGGTCAATCACTCACAGTTGTGAAAGTTTTCCAGAAAAAAGGAAAAGTCAGATAAGAGTATTAAAGTTGAACCGTCTGGTATTGAGTCTCCTTACTTTGTTTTTTCAACTCTGAGCAAAATCAAGTGAAAAACGAATGAAAAGAAAATGAAAAGTGGTAGCCGTGAGCCGATGCAGGTATCTGTTCAGTCAGTTAAAGATAAGCTACGGTATGGATTCCTGGACCCTCTTTGTATGGGTTACCGATTGGATTGGCCACAAAAAATCTGTTCTCTGCTGTAAAATCACTTCCTGATGGTTCGGAGCCCACAAAGATGTAGGTCCAACTCATCAATTACCATCATTATCCACGCACAAGTTTCAGACTTATGCGTGGGCTTCAGCTTCCAAAAAAATTTGATACAGTGGGGAGGAACTGAGCAAATTCATTAAATAGCTAAGATAAACTTCAAGGATGTGATGGCATTTCACACTGTTGTACTGACTTATTCAACAAATGATAATTATTTTTCCGAAGTGTTCCGCTTCTGCGACAACAGAGTTGACTATGATGCTGTTGATGATTTGTGGCAAGAGTCAAGGTCATTGTAGCTCGGAGACTGCATGGCTGTTGTGCGCATGCGCGCGCAGATGAAGCCGCGTAGGTTTGAACGAGCGATCAGCGTTCAGTCTTCAGTCGCGTGTTGCCAGCAACCGTCGAGGAAGATGGCTGTCGAACACAAGCTGCAACGCATTTCGGATATTGCCGATCTCAGGATATCTGGTAAACAAATCAATACATCTTAGTAACAAATTTAGGATCTTGTCATCAATTTTTTTTAGTTATTTCAATAATAATTCAGAAACTGGAAGATTCGCTAAAATTGGGTTCTTATGATGTTGATCAATGGTTATTGAACAGTGTTCCCGGAAAAAGTTCGTTCATGCATTTTTTTTAAATCTTCTCACAAACTAAAATTAGGTTCTGATAGTTCACCCATCCATGTTTCTGTCATCAAGCTTTTCTAGTGATGTCAATAATTTATTCACATACTGAAAGATAAGAGAAGGTTTGTGTGATGTTGATCAATGGTTGAACATAGACCTAGAAATATGTTTTCTGTATTTTTTGTATATTTTCGCAAACTAAAATTGGATTTTTGGTTGTTGAACAGATGGGGGAAAATAGTTTTTAGTGTCTTTTTCATCTTTTCGCAAATTAAATTAAACCGAACAATATAAAAGAGAGCGGGAGAACAAAAACAAGCGGATTTGTACTGTTTTAGGGATTATTTGTCATAATTAAACACTAAAATCGTAACACTTTGCGCAAAAAGATCATGAAATTACCGCCCCTTTAAATTTCGATTTTCCGACTTCATAACAGTGGCGAATGTTGATTGAATTACAGGTTCGGCATTCCTTGTTTTAATATAGTCAGCAGATAATTTGACAAATATAAAGATTTAATATGACAGCAGTTTATTGGAATATTTTTATTGGCGGGCAAGTGATAAAGGAGCGTAGCATTTGTACTCAAACGTGTACTTGGAACAAGCCTTTCGCTCCCCTTTACCAGGCGCTATTTTTTTGTCATTCAATAAACATAAATCTTATCGCATTATAAAAAAATATCTTGAAATTATTGTTCCTCCAACATTCAAATTTCGATTTTTCAATTTCATAACGACCGTATAGGCCAAGTTTGACCAACTGTCATGTGATTTCAATGATATTGATCTGTTCAACTTCACATTCTTTCAAAAAAGTGATTATCTTGTCAAGAAAATTCAGCTGATGTTTTTATCAAGATGCACATTCAGAGTTTCAACAGAGACCAGTAGTCATTGGCCAAGTTCTCGCGAATAAACCAAGTTCAATTTTAATTTGTTTTTGTCACTGATATTATGTCTACTAAAATGAATTCCCTCGATAGTATTGTTATCAGTTGATGAATTGATTCAACCAATGTGGGAGTAACAATGAAATCATTTGAGAATTATTGCTCCCTCTGACGATATAGATGGCTGACTGGATTGCAATACTGTTGCAACATTTCAATTCTAATTGAATCTTCAACAAAGTAATTCGTACTAAATTATCACAAGATTGAAAATCTCGCTGATGAATCACGATTGATTAGAGAGTATAATTATTATTTTGGGTTAACTGCATTCTAGTGCTAACAAACTTCAGTGCTACACCGCTACTAGCGCTGGCTTTATTCTCATTGTCTCCTCCATCACAATGATCTTTATTTCTTGCACAAATCTGTTTTTTATGATCGCAATGGCGGTAATAAGTTCAAGAGGTAGATATACGTCACAGGTAAAGAGTGTAGTCTACAGCTGAATTCAATTTCCTGTATAATTCGTAATCCTTCTCCCAAATTAGTTAGTTCTTAGCATCGCGAAGAACATCCTGTTATTTGACCGATAATAATCATACTTTATTCTTCGACATCCAAGTTGCCAATCCATAGTAATTTGTTCTTTTCGAAATAATAATTGTAGAGCTCTTACAACTACTCGAGAACATTGAAGAAGTTTGAGTAAGTGGATAGAGCTCAATAGAATATTCCTCAACAGCTGAACTTAATAAATTAACTTGACCAGTACAGTTTTAAGTAGTCTGTCAATAACTGTCAATAAAATAAAAATGGTTTTCACAGAACATTTTTTATATAACTTATACAAACCTAAATTCAGGACAAGGAAAGCTAAGTATATCGAGAAAAATTACCAGTCGACACCAGCTCACTAATTGAGAAAATTTTGTCTATGATGCTCATGTCTCTCATAGCTCGGCACTTTTGTCCACCATGGATGAATTTAAATCTGGCGAAATACAAAAAAGTTTTCAATTTTCCTATCAAATAATTATTTCTGCAGGACTGATAGATTGATGAGCAGAGGCTTGAATCCGTTCCAAAATAATCCAATTTTCGGTTTTCAATCTCAAATTCGACTAGTTTTTACTTTATACTTAATAATGTTTTTTCCAAGATAATATTATGTTTCTAAGGCATTATCCGTGACCAGTTCTACTACTTAATATATATTACGAGCACGCTGTGGTATAAAATGTTTCTAGATTATAAATGTATTATTGAACGTGATTGAAATAAATGTTTTTGGCATTATCTTTCTCGATTGATAACTCAGAAATCGTTGACTATAAAAATCGGCTCAGTTCTGTATATGAAAGCCAAATACTATTCACCACTGTTTCTCAGAAAAAAACGCAATTGAATAAGTTGAAATTTGGTTTACAAGTTCATTTGAAGCCTTAAACGCTTGCTCAGAAAGAATTTCAACATTTTCATAAATACGCTCAAAATGAACGTTTTTCTTATTGGTAGCCTTGTCTAGTTTGCTCCTCTATGAAAAAATGTGAACCTTGAGGAATTAGCCTTATCTTGGGAGAGGGGGAGGAGGGAATTTTGGAAATTTTCCTTCCAAAAAAATAGAACGCGTTCTAAGAGAGGATGAAAATGAATGAGGATGTGAATGAAAATGATTTCCAGCTACCCAGAATTATAAATAATTGGAAATTTTAGATTGAACCTGGTTGGAAGAGGCCCTTAGTATGGGGGTATGAAAGTTTTCAATCTGCTTCCCTCTCATTTGAACGCTGACACTACTGATAGAAGTTTTTTATTCCTGGATTTCTTGTTCCATGACGAACTGCATTGTTAATATTAACTTTTTATGTGAATTCAACGACTTGCAGTTGAATGGTGTTTTTTGAACAGATTGAACTCTTATCTTGTCAATAGCTGCCCATACAAGGTTGAAGAACTATTTCAAACATAAAATTTCTCTTGATTTTATAATACTTATCTGTTTCTTCCTTTGCCGAACTCAAATACTGTAGCTTCAATCCTATTATGAAACTTTTCATAGTTTTTGACGGATCTATGTGTTATGATTAATTGTTTGTAATGAATTTATTGTATCTTTATTATTGACATGTCACGGTTTGGTAACAATTGTATTTATGCAAACATATGTGATGAATAAAGATCTAATGTAATCTAATCTAAAGGATTTCAAAAAATTTCCGAAAATATGCACGAAATTTGCGTTTTCTTTCTAAAAAAATAAAGCGAAGTTAGATTGCAGGCTCGAAGCGAGCCTGCCGGCTAGTCAGCAATAACTTCGCGATTTTTTTCCGTTCATCTCTCCATCCGGAAGTTGTATCAAATTCGATGGAGACTCAGTGTAAATTGTTTTGAGTCTCCAGCGTCCTTTTTTGAAACTAAATGAAAATACTGTTAGCCTAATATAAGAAATCATGTCCCATTATAGTGGGCAACATTTGTTCCATTGAATTAATTATCTCTGTTTCCATTGTTCTCTTTATCATCGGACTAGAAGCATGTGAATCGATATAATGAACGGCGGCGTTATTCGCTCCGCAGCTAGTACTGATTATTCAACGCGGCTTCTGTTTCTGTTCAGGAAGTATGATCAATCTTTCAAAACTTTCCCAGGCCAGCTGACCGGTGACGCAATAACAGACCTAGGCTATCATTACTGAATACAGAACGAAAATGATTTGCAATGAAAACTGTACTGAACCCTTTTCAATGGAATATTATTTGAAAAATTTATTAAGCTCAAGAACGGAAATCGTATTTTGCAGCCTTCAGATAACGTGGGTTATACCCCTATAAGGACAAATAATATTTCTAATATTTATTAGAAATATTATAATATTTCGAAAAAGATTCGAAAGCGCCCGGCCTACAGAGTAAGTAAATTTTATTATTTATTCTTAATGAACATTTGACTGCAAGTCGTTAAATCCACATAAAAAGTTAATAATAACAACGCAGTTCGTCATGGAATAAGAAATCCAGGGATAATATTTCTATTTTTTTCTCCACTAAATCCTCAAGCTACGTTCCCTCTAATCATTCAGTGAATTTGAATTTGATTTCGCATGTATTTTTTGTGTAGTATTATCTATTTATTTTCTTCAGAATAAGTAACGCAGTTGCGGTGTAGCTCAGGCTGCGTTCTATTTGCGCCAGGTCCGAGTGATCATCTGCTCTCCAAGAAACCGCAGAGTTTATTCACCCATTATTGAACATACTGCGGGGAGGGGAGAAAATTAGGGTCCCCCTCCAGCGCTCCAGGATTCCCTGATGGAAAAGCTATTATTATACTGGAACCGCTTCTAAAGCGTTCAGTAGAACTGTAAAGTATGGGAGATCCTTAGTATAAGTTACTTAAATTATAATCATTATATTTATTTATTGATTAGCTCCAAATCTTTATCATTCACATCTAATGAAGTAAATTCCAAAATCATAGTCGATTTTTGATCCCAACCTATCATTTATTGTCTTGAAATTGCAGTAGACCTAACTGCTATTAGAAACTAAAACGTTTCTATTAATGATAGAAATGGGGTGCTTTCCTTCGATTATGAGGAGTAGGAGTAGGATGGCAAGGAGAAGGAGGGGGGGTTTGAGGAGGAGAAGTAGATGGATAGGGGTGAGAAGGAGGAGGAGTTGTAGGAGAACGAGGAGGGGGGAGTGAGAAGAGAAAGAGAATGAGTAAGAAGAATAGGACTTGGTGAAGAAAGAGGATGAGGAGGTGGATGAGAAGTAGGAGGAGGATGCAGAGGTGGTGGAGAAGGAAGAGGTGGTAAAGGAGAAAAGAGATGAAATAGGTTTAAAAGGACTGATAAATCTTGCCCAATTTTGAAATTTAAAGGTACATTTTTTGACAGTGTATTAATCAATTTCCAAGCTAATTTTCTTATTGGTTACGTAGCCAATACTTGAGAAACTCGAAACCAAAGTAGAGCTCACTGTACTTCACAGTAACCTATCACTGGTAAAACTAATGTGACCTTCACACGCCTTCTTCAATACATCAGTTTTGGTTAAAATGTCTTCCCACATTTTTTTTTGTTTTGCGGTTATCTCAACTCAGATAAAACCTTCTCCATTACAGTGGGATGAATGTTGTTTTTACAACAACACTAACATTCCCAGTTGATGATTCAACCAAGATATTCACACTTCTACTTCACAATTTTTTTTCAAAATAATATTAAATGGTAGCTAAATCGTTATATATAAACTCCTCTTTACTTTGCATAGATTTTAATTCAATTTATAGATTTGAGTGTCATGCTTCTATCCTCAGATGTTATCATTGCGTTCATCCTATACCGAAATCCGAGCTAGGAGCGATAGAAAACATCTTTATCTAAAATCCAATAGTCAAATATCAATTATTGTGTTTCAATTGCAAGTATCTATTATTATCATCAATTGCAGCGAATACTGAATACTGATATCTGATATCCCAATTGTTTCAAAAATTGAAATAGAATATTATTGGCAAAGTAGCGCTACAAGATACGAGGTCAAGGTGTCTTGGAACACTCTCAACAAGTGCTGTAATGTCATCTCAGGTCAATGACTTAACTTCTTTGTTTTCGATTAGCACAATAATAGGCCTAAGGAAATACACATTGAACCTTTATTTGATAGGAGAAATTAATGAATAATATGAAAGGATCGTTTTTACTAATCTACCCCAGACCAGAAATTATATAGGGAATGTATTTTGTAAAGAAATAATACTTTTTATATTATAGCTTGAAGACCGTATGCTAAGAAGATCAAAAACTGGGAATAGTGAGAAAGAATGTACATTTCATACATTTATCAACTCTATAATTCTTATAAATATCATCCAATAAGCAAATAATTGATGACTTTCTTTGTAGTGGCGAAGGTGTTCTTGTGGAAGATAGTGATAGCCGTAGTCGGTATGTGTTCTATCAGATAAACACTGCGTTCTCCTGGGCGCTCTTTTTAAGGGTGACCGATTAGATTGGCAAGCAAAAAGTACACTGTTCTCTACTGTGAAATAACTTCTCGGTGGTTCAGAACCCACCTAAAACGGTAACTCCAGCTCATCAATCACCATCATCCAACTCATTACCCACGCACAGGTCTCAGACCAATGTGGGATTCATCCTTAAAAAAAGTTCATTCAACGCTAATTCTATATCTATATAAATTGATAATAATAAGTAGCCTACTGTACTTTGATACTACTTTAGTAGTAATTCATTACATATTTATTTTAAGTATAAAACTAATCTACTCAATATTCATTATGTATTATTCATTGTTCACTTCAAGCATTATTATCTTTACCAAACAGAATTATGCTTATCAAGTTGAATCTACATAATAGGTTTTAAGTGCGAATTAAGAGGCTATTAATTATCAATCAATTATTAACTAATTATTATTTATCTATTTTGATTAATTGTTATTCCAGCACATCAATTATTTTGAATAATAAGACTTGAAGTTGTCACTACCACACCGTGGTACTAGTGAAAACCGTGAGGTACTAGTTTTGGTGGATATATTAATCAATCTCAATCAAACTAAAACTATAGAACAAGGTAGCTTAATATATATTAAAGACAGAAGGATATTATTGGCTGAGGGAGAACGTGTCTCTGATAGGCTGACCTTCATTTAAGGTCTGTAATTGGCTGAAAGCTTTAACAAGTCACGCCCACTGATGGGAGGAGCAACAAGCAAAAATAAGTGTGAAAATGAAGAACCAGAAACTGTGAACACATAGAAAGCAACAAACAAGAACAATGCACAAGAAGTAGGCTAGAATTAAAAAGTTTTTTTTAATTAAAAAAGTTGAAGCTAAATGAAATGCAGTCAAAGTTGATAAAGAATACACAAAAGTACCGTTATTAAAATGTAGGTCAGAATTATTATGAAACTATGATGAATCATGATGATGAAACTAATAATTATGTTGAGAATAATTATATATTTCATCATAATTCTGAGTTTTTTAATTCTAGCCACTTGTATATTGTTCTTGTTTGTTGCTTTCTATGTGTTCACGGTTTCTAGTTTTTTATTTTGACACTACTTATTTTTGCTTGTTGCTCCTCCCACCAGTGGGCGTGACTTGTTACAGCTTTCAGCTAATCAAAGACCTCCAATGGAGGTAAGCCTATCAGAGACAGTTTTTCCTCGGCCGATAATATCATTCTGTGCTAAATATAATATATTAAGCTACTCTGTACTTTGGTTTTAGTTTGATTGAGATTGATAATGGTGACAACTTCAAGTCTCATTATTCAAAACAATAATCGATGAACTGGAATAACAATAATTAAATAATTAGTTAATAATTGCTTGATAATTAATAGCGTTCTAACTAGCATTTGAAAACCTATTATTTAGAGTCCACTAGATAAGTATAATTCTGTTTGGAAAAGAGCATAACTAATCATGAATATGAGTATACTAGTTTTATACTTGAAATAAATATGTAATGAATTAATTCTACTAAGTAATTGATTAATTACTACTAAAGTAATATCAAAGTACAGTAGGCTACTTATTATTACCAATTCATATAGATAAATAGAATTGGTATTGAATAAACTTAGTAGCTGCAAAGTAGAAGATTGATGGTAGTATTATATCCTAGAATGACCAAAAACAAACTGCTTGTCAACTCCATTTTGCGTCATCTCGATTACCAATTGACCACATAAGTTTAATTATTATATAATAACTATTCGCAACCAATAATACATGACCTTGCTCTTGTATAATGTACGAAATCAGTGATAAAAATGGGTTGTGTAATAGAAAACACATAACACTTGTTAACAAGCCTTAGCCTTGGGCACTTGTAAACTATCAATCCTTTTTCCTTCATCCTTAAAATCAATTAGGTCCTTATTCAATCAAAGATAGACATACAATTCGTTAGAAAATTTGTCTAGTTGACTTTTAATTCACGTCAATGTGTGCTGTTATAATATTAGGAACTCATGAAATACAGTATAAATTAAGATAGATATTTTTCTGTGTCATTACAGAAAGACCATCAATTGATGTTCAATTTTACACTTTTATTATAAACAATGTTCTAAACTAACAGTCATTAGCTCATGCCCATTGAATTCTATTAATTTTCAATCCAATTCAAATTTTATTTTTGACCAAGTTATTCCTATTCGCAACCAATTTGCTCTTGTAAGAAATCAGTAATAAAATGGGATAAAAGATAATTAAGAATGATAAAATCATTGTTTTAAATATGTATTTAATAGAAGCAGTTTTTGAGAAGCTTTAAAATTATTCAGAAACATAACTGATATACTATGTACCTTAAATATAGCTACGGTATTATAATCTATACCTGAACTGGACATGAAAGTCAAAAATGCAATGCTTACATCAGTAAATGTGTCTGTGTATTTTAATAACCAAAATACAGTACTTTACTTCAACTTTTACTTTAATTTTAGCGGGCGTGTTCTTTGTTCAAGGATCCAATCTAGTGGCACTCATTACTGTACTCACCTTTCACTAGCATTAGTTCAGTCTATGTGTTTCTTACCATCTTACCTGCCCTTTCTCAAGAAGGCTACTCTTGATTCAAATTGTACTGCAAACTCCAGCAGTCATTCTCTCATTATTTGGAAGCAAATAGAAAAAGATAAAATAAATAGCAAAAAATAAAAAGCGGGTTTGAAAGGAAATAAGATTCAAAAAAAGAATAATTGAGAGAAACAATTGAAATATCATTTTTTATAAAACATATTGAAATATTATTTTTTATTGTGATAATCTTTATGTCTGGTATGGTAAATTAATCGCAGATTGAATTAATTTTTTTACTTTACATAATTATTGTGTAATGGTGCAGTTTTCCTACACATGCCTGATAGGAATAAGTTATATTCATTGACAAAATTTTCTCAACCTAATTTTTTTTTTTTTTTTTTTTTTTTGAGGATGAAGCCCACATAGGTCTTAGACCTGTGCGTGGGTAATGAGTTGGATGATGGTGATTGATGAGTTGGACCTACAGTTTTAGGTGGGTTCCGAACCAGATGATGACAATGATTTGTCACAGATGATGAAAAATTTCTTGACTGCTGGACAGGAATACAACGTATCTAAAAAGTATTCGTCACATATTATTTGTGAGATGCTTCATGTTTTATTGAAATCGTTAAGAATAGAATAGAATATTATTGAAGTGATAACCGTGAGCCGTAGCAGGTATCTGTTCAATCAGAGATAAGCTGCGTTCTCCTGGGCACTCTTTGTCAGGGTGACCTATTAGATTGGCTAGTAAAAATACACTGTTCTCTGCTGTAAAATCACTTCCCGGTGGTTCGGAACCCACCTAAAACTGTAGGTCCAGCTCATCAATCACCATCATCCAATTCATTACCCACGCACAGGTCTCAAACCTATGAGGGCTTCATTCTAAAAAAAATACTCAAATAAGCAAACAAATCCATTATTCGAAATTGTTTTGAGATATTTTGATGGATTTTTTTTCTATCCAACGTATTAAAAAAAATTGAGTTGCTGTACAACAATGAAAAATATTTATTATGGTAAAGTATTGTAGAAGGTATCCGAACTAAAAATGGCGATCTTATTCAAAATTATAATTGAATTTTCTTCATCAATGTTTCAAGTAATCATGCAATCATACTGGATAAAGACTTAATCTTAAACATCTATTGAAACTATAATATAGGACCACGATTTTGCGGCATGGCCTACCATTTTTTACTATAAGCCTACTGGTTATTTATGCCGCAACTAACTAGTGTTCAATATGCAATATTTTATAGGCTTTACATGCAATTGTAATGAGTTGATGTCTGTAATAACTACTCATAATAACACAAGCTCCTAGCAAAGATCTCGTTGATAACATAAATTAGTTTTTATTATTTTATGGTAATGTAAGCAAATTAATTATTCGGTAATAATCAGAGCGTAGAAGAATAATGTAGCTCACTGTGTGGGTCTTCCTGATATAGAAAACCTATCGCCTGTAACAGAATTTCGAAATTCAGTTGTGTAGACATAATAAGTGGAAACAATTCATGGAAGCATGAAGAAGACTGTGCATTGAGATTTTGGTCTTAATTTTTTAAAGTTGTCTGTTTTGCATCTCTGTTCAACATATTACGCTTTTAAAATAACATCTATTGGCGTGGAAAATTTTATAAATTCAAACAATATTTTTGTCGATTAATTTGTAAGGTATAAGTACTTGAGCTTGAAATTCACAGTGTTTTGGAGAAAGCCAAATTAATCTTGGATTTTTGTTCCATAGCGATCTGCGTTGTTAACATTAACTTTTTATTGTGAATAGAACGACTTTTAATTGTGAATAAATGATATTTCTACTCACTTTTCCGCAAAACGTTTTCCAGTCATTAATTGTACTCTAATAGTATTGCTGACATTATTTCTTGCTGATTTATCCATGGATTGAACTCTCAATTAGAAAGATCATAATATTTGTTTCAAAATGTTAAAAAATGTTGGGCGTTTTCAAAGGAATTTCTATGAAGAAATAGAACTCTTGAATTGAATATAAAATAATCTAATATCAAAACTGGCACCGTATTTCTATTAAAATTATGTTTTTTACTCACTTATATGGTAGGGATGCATTTCGCTTCTAAAGAAAAGCTTCGTCAGCCTGCCAACATTCAGGCTGATGAAGTTTCTCTTTAGAAGCGAAATGCATCCCTATTATATAAGTGAGTAATAATCATAGTTTTAATAGAAATACGGTGTCAGTTGTGATAGATTGTTCAACTATTTCGTCATGGAAAACATGACAGCAGATTAGAAAAATTTGATTAGAAACTTATTTCATTCGTATTATTTCATCGGAAATCCTCAACGATTTTAGATGGTTCACTTATATTGGTTCGAAAAAGAAATTTGATTATTGCTATTCAATCTCACACAATCAGATGATTGATAGTCGCTTGAATTTTTTTTTTTTTTGAAAATTGTTGTAAAGTGCATTCATGCATTCAAAACAATAAAAAGAGGAGTTAATACTAATTGCCTTCAACAAAGAAAAACATTTTTTTGGATAAGATCAGAAAACATGGTTGAATCAGAAAAAAAATCTTGGTGTGTGTACAAGCTTCGCAAGTCATTACTTCATAAATATTTTTCTCCAATCAAAATTAATGAGTCTTCAATATTGCTGCCTCGTGGCTGAAGTATTTGTCAAAGATCAATTAATGTCCTTCAATAAAAAAACAGTCTATTTGAAGACTATTTTTGAATTTTCGTTGCCAACCAAATGACGATAGTTCTCTTCTCGTAACTTATAGTTTGTTTTATGGTCACGCCGAACATATCATTTATTACAGTCAACCAAACAATTTTAAACATTTTGAAAAGACAGTTAAATGTTTTCCTTTTCATATCACATACTCATTCTGTCTTGCCTTTTACATTTTTCTCCAAAATAGAAAATAAATTAAATTAAAATGGTAATGAAGGCGAACATCTGCAAAAAAATTCGAAATATGACCATATAACTAATTGCTGCCTACCAAAGTACCTATCATGAAACTTCTACATCATAATCTTTAAATATCAATAATAATTTAATAATATAAAAAGATTTCATTTCCATGTGATAGTAGCCTAGATAGTTTGTCTAAGATTTCATCTTAATCTATTTTGACTAATGTGTTGCCAATTTTACCTTTCGATAGTTTTTTGTAAATTATTGAGGAACATGCGTACAAATAAACTTCGAATCTGTGGGCTCTAGAATCACTGAAATAATATTATAAGACACTTTTCGAAACGATAATTAGCCAGCTTTGGGAACGAATGAGTACCCATTACCAGCTCTCTTATATCATATTACTAACTTCCGGTGGTTCGGAACCCACCTAAAACTGTAGGTCCAACTCATCAATCACCATCATCCAACTCATTACCCACGCACAGGTCTCAGACCCATGTGGGCTTCATCCTCAAAAAAGAAAAAAAAACTTACAAACACAAACAATATTTTCATGGCAGTTGCAGTTGTTCTGAAATGTTGCACACTGTCAAATAATCCCAACTACAGAACCAGTTCACTCTATTGTGAATGCAGTAACAAGTGTTTGAAGTTGATTACGATGTATGATATAACTGTAGCAACAATTCTTTCAATTCAATTTATAAAAAAAAACTTTTGACATTTCAAGATAATTTTCTCCCGTTTCACTGAAACATTTGGCTCTCGAAAAAACACAAAAGATTCAGGCTAATGACCAATAGCGTTCATGCATGGGAGTTACGAGTCATATTTGGTTTGAAAGTACCTATCAAACTACTAACAACTTTTTTGTCAGAATCCTTGCGTAATATAAGAGTTTTTGAATGGGCATGTCACTTCACCCACTATCAGTCTCATGTTTCTTACGGCATAATGTCGTAAATGGTTTTATTCTTTGTAGTTGACTTTTTTAAAGACCTTGAATGTGCCAATGCAGGAAAAGACCTCGCAAAAATCCACAAGCATGTTTCAACCCGGGATTACGTTGGATGTCTCTTTTAATTATCGGGTACATCACGATTTTTACCAATCAAGGACTCTCTCAGGACTCAGGACTAATTTTTTGTTATCAATGCGAATTGTACAGTTCATCATTCAATAGCAGTTCAATCTATGTAACAGTAGTAGTTTGTAAGTTCTAAAACTATAAAAATATTCGTGTAGTCTCAAGAAAACTACATCTTATTCGGTGGTTTTAAATTAATTGTGTTCCAAAACTATGAACATATTCACGTATTCTCAAGAAAGCTACTCCTTTAAGGTTTAAAATGGACTGTGTATGTTAGAATGTTACCAATTCTATTTGTATCACCGAAAACAAACCATAAAAATATTGTGATATTTTTATTTAGTCTTTTAACATAAGACCAAACATTTCTTTCTTTTTTCAAACAAAAATACTTCTATATCACAGAGAATCATACTAGTGCATTTCAGCATTCATCATGGCATTTTACCTCCAGCTTCCGCGTTCCAATTCATTTCCATCATAGAGATCATACATATGTTAATCGTGCCATAACTGACTATTAGGCTATTACTATTTGATTATTTCGACTGAACACTAAGCACTACATTCCACTCAACAACTTCAAATCAAATTTTTCAAGTGATAATGTGGGAATTGAAGGTAGTTTCCTATTGAAGACCGCAAAACATTTTTAGTAAAACACCATTTAACTCAAGTTCTTTCAAACACCCGTATAAAAGACTTCCTGCACGGAAAAAACACAATAAGGTACATATTTTATTGAATGAACATGTTAATTTTGCCCCACAACTTGGCAGTTCTCCCATTTTAGAAATACAAGTCATAATAAATTGGATTACTTTTGTAAATTTGTATTTTGGAAGGTCACAACTCTAAGTGATACGATCCATGACCCTGAACATACCAAGAAAGAATAAGTGAGTAGGTGGGAGACTAAATTCGCCTGGGTTTAATCAATGAATACAGAAACTATAGAAGAATATAGTTTCTGTATTCATTGGTTTTATTGACGAGTACCCAACTTGTGAGTAAACGTTGTTCAAAACAACACTGCTTTAGCTTTAGGTCTTGACCTTCAAATTGATGAATTGTAGAAGTCATATGCCTATTAAACATTCATCATAGTCCCAAGGCTCAGCGAGAACATAAAAATAGTCTACCAATAAAATTATCAGTAGAGTCTTTTTTATTACGCATTTTGTCAACCAAGTACCAAACGAGATTGTGTGTATTATTATTTTTATATTTGATGTTTTCTCTTTACGACCAAATACTTGATGAATAATCTAATATCAAAGCTGGCACTGTATTTATTTTTGAATTATGATTTTTAGTGAGTAGAGATCTTAATTTAAATAGAAATACAATGTCAGTTCTGACATTAGATAATTTTTATAAATATAACATTTGAGCTATATTTTTTCCGTTGATTGAGCTATGATCTATTGTTAAAGAGTGTTTAGTTTACAGAAGTTACACGAAACGATATTTCTCAAATACTTGGCAAAATTTCCCTGAAAGGGGTTTTGAGAAATGAGAACAAAATTTATTTTCTAAACTCAGAAAAACATGAAATTTGAGAAACGTTCTATTATTACGCTCAATATTCGATAAATTATGTTGGGCGAGAGAGATGTTTTTAAAAAGCTAGGTAAGCTGTGGAAAAAATTTCAATAAATTCAATTTTAATGAATCTGTATCAACTCAACTTGAAACATGAACCAATCCTGCAAGTATTGCCTTTATCTCTTCCAAATACAATATTCTGCAATATGTCGGATATTTCACTGCACGAAAATTTTACAAAATTAAGGTCTTCAAGTTAAAATAGTAAAGTTTATGGTTATGACAAACCAGAGCATTAATAATGATCGGGATGACAAAATAAATAAGTCATGTATAGGCCTACGGTAGGCCTACTTCACACATCGACAAAAAATGAGCTAAGATGAAGAAATATTTCAAAGCCCGAAAATTCAACAAAATCAAGGTCTTCAAGTTAAAAAAATTGAGTTCATGATGATAATAATTGATGGTAATAGCAGTCAAGAGCATCAATAATGGTCGGGATAACAAAATAAATAACTCATGTGTACTACACACAATCATAGACAAAAAAATGAAGAACTGCAAGTTCATCTACTGATTGATCAAGTTGATTTAATTTTCGATATGATTTCCATGATTTTCTATAGGGACCTGGAAGTTGAGAGTATGTACCAAGATGTGCGTGTGTGTGTGAGTTCTTCAAAGAGCGTTTTACCAATCAAGATAAAAAGATGAACGTGATAAAAGCATGTTGTAAGAAGAGTGCAGCAGTCCATTAATTCACGGACATTTGACAGGCAACTCGTCTGGACAATCCACAAGTTCAGCTGTCATACTACTTGTGAACGGTTGCTCTGATGAAACATTGAACCTCTGAATATTCCGAAATTGAACTTTAGAAACATCGTGACCCTGAAAAGTATGACATGTCTTCAGTTTTGCTCCCGCATTAACAGAATAAATAACACCTGTTTTGAGTATCTAATCTACATCAGGTTTTTATTTTTGATATTGTTATAAAAATTTTAGATGTTACGATTATGTAATGCTTGTTACTGTTATCATAAAAAGTAATATCGATAAGCTCGATTACTGTTCTTCCCAGATATTACCTAAAGTAGGCTAGTGACTTTAAGATCAGTCCTCCACCCGGAATTCCAATCACCTTCACTCTCTATGGAAGTTATTTTTCCTTTCCAATACGCTGCTCTTTTCATAGGTTCTTTTTGTCGCTCTTCCTACTATTTTCTTCTTTACCAATTGAGTCATTTCCTCATTTTAAGTTAGTCCTTTGATGTACACTTTTTCTTCATATTCAATTTGTTATTTACTTTTATCTTTGATTGTGGAGTATTATTAAGCTATAACTAATCTGACACGTATTAACTCGTATTGGCCTGTATTATGCTGCTTTACATCATTTTTCTCATGATACATAAACGTCTTTACTTGTCCATCTTGGCGGGCCGCTTAGCGCAGTTGGTTGGGGCGTCGCAACTTCAGCTTGCTGTCGTGGTTGTGGGTTCGAATCCCGCTCCACCGACAGGCATTTATATGTAATCATTCACCTCATTGCCCACGCACAAGTCTCGGACTCATGAGGGCATCATCAGCAATAAAGAAATCTATCGCGGAAACTACTAACGCCCCATGTGAGGAATGAATAATTAACTTGATGTATTCCTGGAATAAAGGTTTCATAGCGTTTAAATTGAGTTACTTTCAACACAAAGCGTCAGTAACTATTTTTAATTTTGCAGAAGTAGTTATTGAAATAGAAGAGAAGAATAATTAGAGAAAGTGAGAAGGAGAAGAAGTTGGGGAAAGAGAGAGAAGAAGGAGACTGAGAAGAACAAGAAAGAAAAGACGCCGGAGAAAAAAGAGAATGGTAAAGATAAAGATGATGAAGTAAGAAGGAGAATAAGAAGAATGAAAAGGAGAAGAAGGAGAAGGACAAAAAGAAGAAGAAGAAAAAGGAGAAGGAGTAGAATAAGAAGGAAAAGTGGAGAGCACTATTATATTACATTTGTAAATAATTCGTGTTACGTTCTAGATTCAATTGAATCAGGCAACCTGCTAGTTTTTCTATAACGTATTGTACTTTTATTATTATAAAATATTTCCTTAAAAGTTTGTACAGAGCGCACTATTATTATAAAGAATAGTATCTTGGGTTGACTATTTAAATTTAATCTATTTTGGTGAGATTATCTCAGAAATGATTATTTTGTGGAATATTAACGCTGCAACTTTCTGTTTGTTTTTTATTGCTGGGTTTCCACATTAAAACACGTTTCCTCAAGCACTACACAAGAAATGCTTGAACACTTTTTATCACGCATATGATGTTTGTCATGAAACTCATGCTGCCTGTGATTTCCGTGGAAAAGTAACAATGAAAAATTCCATTTGAATTGGATTTTCCAGATCCTTGAATATCAATTAATGGATGAAAAATCCCACTCTAACTACAGTGTGTATTTTCAGGAGCTAACAATAGTCTAAAATATTATTATTATTATTATTATTATTATTATTTTGGCAAACAATGAATTCATTTGTAAGTATTTGATGTTCATTTTATACTTTTCTAATGAATAACACTCACTCGTATTTTGAAGAATATAGATTGTACCAAATGCTTGAGTAAACATTCTATTATGTAAATCTATTGATTTTCCGCTCTTTATCAATAGCATGTTCGATGAGATTCGAATTACTAAAAAAATATTGTCTTTGTTCGATGCCTATAAAAACAATGCATGGCTTACGATTTTGTACAACTAACAGACATTGCGTTATCAATGAGAGCTATTGGAGAGCAGCTCCACTGAGAGATAATGCCTTGAATTTAGGGCAGGCTTTTTACAGTGATAATCGAATGTGTAGAATTAATAACTTCTATAAAATTGACTAACAAAAATAACGTTTTTTAAAAATGTTCATCGTTGAATAATACATTTTTTCATGAATTACATAATAAAATATCATTTATTTATTCTGAGAATTATACAATATACTTTATACAATACCAATTTATTTATAACAATTATTCACTCGAATAAAAACAAATAAAAATAAATAACTCACGAACAAGCCTCAGATTCATGTGGAAAATAGTTGCAATAGATAAAAGCTTATCAATAATATAATTGTAGCTCTTGGGTTGGGTTTGGGGTGTAAATTTCGTGTTTTTCACATATTAAAGTAGCCAACTAGAAATCAGATTTTCTAGACAAGATGATAATTGTCCAGTCGTGGAAATTTCATTCTACTAGCTCCTATTCTTTATTTGTAAAATACATTAACTATATTTGAAAATTTGACATTATCAATATAACTTAATTTTTTTATCTTTGCCTGGGAAGGATCTTCCTTACGCTCTTCGTTCTTTCTCCCACCCCACTAGCACTAGGGTGTGTGCTAGAAGTTTTAGAAGTCCTGCGCCCTAATTGGGACTTCCTACTCACACAATGATGTATAGCAGTAAGTTGTAGGCTACAGTTATAGACTACCGTTCATGTCAGAAAGAGTTGCTATAGTAATTCCACACTGCCATCATAATCTTAGATTTGTTTACCGGCTATACTTTGAGAGTGCTGTCTTCATGATATCATGACAACAGCATTCTCTCATCAGATAATTCATCTTGATCACCTTCTCTACGTTGAGGCTTCACTCAATGCTCAAATTAATATAGGCCTAATCATTCAATCATTTTGGAACAGATATCAATTCAATTCAAATAATTTTTATTCCAAAAAGACATAATAAAATACATCATTTTACACAAAATACCATACAAGGAATTCCTCCACAAAGACCATTCGTCTGCGTGTGGGGAGAGTTCCATGGACAGCACAGATTATTTAAAAAAATAAAAGTACTGTAAAATAATTTATAGAAAGGCTCTTATATTAAAACCTTGGCAGTTTTCAACATTTAAATATTTTTTGAACCTCTCACACCTTTGCCTAAACATAAAAGCATCTTCTGGGATTCATGAAATTTACCTTTTTTCAAGTTTTTTACTTTCAGAATGTTGTTTTCCTCTGTAGTTGATGAGTTTGAATGCAGTCTTCCGCAAATTGGCTGTGGACCTGCACAGCCTATGCAATGCAGTATATGATCACTGGCCAGGTCATTTGAGGTCAATACAGAGGAACCGGTATTCAGCACATGCGCCATTAAAAAACGAATACGTTACACAACCAATAGCCTACTAGCTGACGGGAAAGTTGATTTGGTCTTCACGATTATATAAAATCCCTGATATCGGTTTGTGGGACGGTGGGAGGTGCGAGGTTCGCTTGCTATCAAGCAGCTGAGTTCTGCTCTGGAATCTGCATACTTTGTCCCAGTATACTTAATAGCTTAATACTTCATACTTCAATACTAATATACTCTATACTTAATAGCCAGCCAGCATTGTTCCCAGCAGGCAGCAGCAAAAACATGATATGACATGAGATGCATTTGCAATGTCCATACGGTTGTAGTACTTCTTTATCACTTGTTTTTACCAGTGTTGATGCTCGCCATGACCTACAGTCTACACTTAGGCTGGGGCAGCCTGGGCCAAGGGGGGCAAACAAACTTGCAAAAAAGGTAAAATTTGAAAAAAAGGGGTCCAGTTCACATTTGCACCGAGGCCCCCAAAGAAGAAGGCTCCCTTCAACAAAAGACACTACCTATATGAACCGGTCTAGAGAACTTTCTAGGAAAATAATCACATTTATGTATGTTTTGCAGGATTTCATGTATTTTCAATGTCCATTTCTCAAATGCCTGCTGCAGTAACCTATTATTTATTTATTAAGATAAAAATATAAAGATGCAACAGACTTGGGGTCCGAAACCGCTCTCTTTGTTACATTCCCATAGCCTCTCTAGTGAAATACTCCATTTCAAACCAACGGTCACAAAAGTTGGAAAAATACATTACTATTTTACCGTATTCTTAAGCTTTTAGTGTGGTACCTACTTAATAATATTTATTTATTGTGACAAAATAACAATGATTTTGAAGATGCAATATACTCAGGTCCAAACTGACCTCTTCACAACTTTTGAATATGTTATATTTTCCAAAACTTTGAGTTTAAATTTAAATTGCTAAAAATTTAGATTTACCAAAATACTCGACTCAAAAAATAATAAAATGATTCTATTTCATTTGAAGGCAATTAATTTGAAAGTTCACTCAAAACAAAACACTAAAAACCGTAAATTCTTTCAAATTTCGATGAAAACTTTCAAGCCGAATATATTAATAAGTTAACTTGTTCATGGTTGGTTGAAAGGGCTTGTTTTAAAGGATTATCATGTTTTTGAAGTTATGTTAACATTCTCCACTATCTGACAGCTATGATAACGGTAATGTGAATTGTACCAGCATTTTAATAATCCAGCTAGTGAAAAGAAGAAATGTGTTTAGTCAGTAATTGTGTGTTTATAGTGAAACTGAAAACCTTCAAAACAATTCAAGAATAAACACTAGCATTTGAATAGGTAGCAACTATGTTACAAATAGTATTTAAGGAAAACAAACTTAATCATCATTTTATTAATTTGTGATTGTTAAGATAGAATAAATAGCGTATTAGTCTCTCACTAGGTGCTAACTCAAATAACTAGGAAGATATTTCAATAAAGAAAAATAAAGGCAGCTATTCAATTAAATTCATTTTCAATAATTGAATTTAATTTTATAGCTGCCTTTATTGACAACAATTATTGTTGTCAATTAAGAATGCAGCTTATGCAATCTTAAAGAATAAATGGACTAGGAATAAAATCTTTTCCTCTTGATTCTGAATATGTCTTGAAACTAGGAGAGATTTTCCACAAAAAAAGAGTCTGTGACTCAGCAAATTTATTACCAATTGTTATTTCAATGTCAGTTGTTATTGCATGCCTATGATTGTTTTTTGAAAATCCGTCTGTAATAAACACTCTTCTAATCGAGAAATTAAGAGCTACGATAAACATTTCAAGTATGAATAAAAACAGCTAATAGGTTTAACCACGGATTGGAGGAGTTCAAGGTGTTTAATCAATAATGAGCATATATCACAGATAACAAAGCTATATTTAGAATAGTGTTTCTTCCAATCTAATAAATAGCAAAGCTACATATCACAGAAGATGGAGCTCATATAACAAAAATTATTGTTAGAAGGCTGAAGAAGCTTCTCTTTAGAAGCGAAATGCATCCCTCCAGTTTAAGTGAGTGAACCTCATAAATTGAACAGAAATACAGTGCCAGTTTTGATATTAGACAATGATTGAGGTTATTGCTTACCTTGACTGGGCCTTAATAAATTTTAAACTTAACAAATTTGTGATAATGTGAGAAGAAGAGTTTGTCACAAAGCCATTCTCTTTCGGATTCCAAATTTCTTTTGGAATGGAAAAATTGTAAAAACCTTCATTTTTTTATCTTAGTATTTTTAGTTTGTTACCATGCCTTTCAATTTTTTTCAAAAGGAATCACGCGTTCTTAGCTCTTCATTGAAATTTGAAATCGTAATATTTGTAATTGAGGGGGCTATAAACACAGAATCAGCACATACAATACATAATAAATAATAATGTTAATAATATTGTGTGACCTGGCTGGCTCAGGTCTGGTGTCAGAGTTACCAGGTCGTACCTGAATAAGTTCAGGGCCTCTGACATGACTTTTAACTACTGTTTTAGGCAGCCGGGACCAACAGGCTGTGTGTTCCAAACATAGAATTCATATTTACATAGAATTAATAGAATGCATAGTTACATAGAATTCATAGAATACGTATTTGTATAGAATTAGCACTCCTAATGAGCCGATCCAATTCTATGCCGTGTTAATAAAAACGTACAAAGGAATTACGATCCTATGATGTACGATACTATTAAAAAGTTCATCAATTGCTGACAAAAACATCTAAAGCAATAAAACCAACGTTTAACCAGCCAAAATTGTGTCCTATTTCTACTATTTATAAAATTTTCACAAAAAGCGGCTGTATCGTATGGCTGATGGTAGGCCATAGTGAATTGATAAATGCCCTTGACAGCTCACTATATGTACCGTACATAATATCATTTACAACGAACGTGCGAAGTAAAGATTAGTCTTTAGATTAGGTGCAAAGTCAATGTAACAACTTAACTAATTTGTATAGAGCCAAAGTTTTTAACAAACTCGAATCACCTTAAACTGTACTATTAGATAACAGCGTAAGTTACCGTACACCCAACATTCTATTTATATACGTAAATTTTATTTATTTATATATTTTGTTTCTTTTTTCAATTCCGATCACTGAATAGGGTAAGATGACTTATTTCAGTGAATTTATCAAGAGACAGCATGGCAGGGTTTTAAAAAAAAATTGCTGTCAGAAAATCATAGGTCTATAATTTTGAATAACTCGAGTGGAGCAAGGAACCTCCAATTATACTTAAGACTAGTTTTTTGTTATCAATTGAATTGATTTTCACACTATAAATTATTCATTTTAAGAGATGCTCGAATGACAACACTACAATCCTCTCATTTTTCCCATTGACATTTCAATAGTACTTCTGGTCAACCCATAAACCCATACAATATCAGTATATTCGCAATATTATTGATCACTGGAAGTGTTTGGTCACCGTAGACTGAGAATTTTCTCGAAAAAAGTCAAGGCTAGATTGGACATCCATGCGAATGCTTCTGAAAATGTAGAGATGGATGTTCATTCATTGTGCTTAATTTGGATGTAGAAAAATAGTAACTGTTACTCTCTACTATGAAGGCCATTAATTGAGATGGTCGGCTTGAGATTGAGTCAGGACATCCGGACTTGATTCTAGATATTAATCAAGAATGTCTGATAATTGGTGAAGTTTCATTTCAAATGAAATAATTAATTTTTTAGAATAATTAACTACATTGCAGTCATTTTTAGAAGAAAATAATAATGATGATTCACTTACATTTACAACGATCTTATGGCGATGTCGAGAATTATTCTAAAAGGTTTACGTGCAGTTTGTAGTGGGAGAAGAAATTCAACAATAAAAGAATGTTTCTCAATAATTATCAAGATATAACTTAACTCATAATGACTCGATACACGCTTAATTGTCGTGGAGTCAATATATTAAAAGATTGATTCAGAAAAAACGACCTCTTAATCTAGCCTCTAAAGTTAGATTGGAATTATTGGATCCACTCTTTTTTTTGTATTGAGATATTGGGAATGTACTTAAACAACAGATACTCATCAACAGGGGTGAATCCAGAAATTTTTTTCGGGGGATATCAACTGAGAAAATGTTTCAGTGGGGGATATCACCTAGATATTAAAAGGTCCTTATTCTCATAAAAGACACAAATAAACCTTTTTTTTTAAGTCTCTTGATATCCGACTTTTAAGAATCGGTCGGTTGAGAATTTTGGGGGATAGATCCCCATTATTCCCCCTTGAACTTACCCCTGTTCATAAAAACACTGAGCCGTCGTTTTGCTCACGGGGGTAGAAATCATGAAGTAGTGGATCTTCGAGTAAATAATTATAATACTTACAGAGTGATGTGATAACCAATTTTTTGCTGATGATGCCCTCATGAGTCCGAGACTTGTGCATGGGTAATTTCTTTACAAAATTCACTTTTGTGAAGAAATATATTGCCAAAAACAAACTATTCTACATAGCCTAGTAATTGAGAACACTTTCTTTTAGCTACCAATTCCGTGCTATTCGGTCATGAGAGTTTCTTTTTGAATAGCTGGAGAGTTAATCTGACTCATCGGTAATATTTCCATTGATAGTAGAAGAAGGCCTAAATTACGGAAAGTAAATTAACCAAGAATAAAAACTTGTGGAAGCCATCAAATTTATCAAAAGAATTGAAAGAAATCATTGATATATATTTGTTTACCCACTTATCTGTATTTTTTTAATGTTGAATATAAATATTGAATGTCATCATTTAAACCAGCTCAAAAGATAAGAATACTTTCAACACTTGAACTGGATTATTCAATTATATCACGACCTTTCACCTTTAGTACACTGGTTGGGTGCCCAATAAAAAGTTGATTATCTATTAAAAACTGAATATTTGTTATTGTATTTTTAAAGAGACTACCAGTTGAATTTACTGTTAAAGAAATCCATCTCTCGGAATATTGGAGGTTGATATTGCCTCAACAACAAACCATAATAAACTCATCTGCAATACTGGATTTAAATAACCAGAGTGATTAAGATTTCTTTTTCTTCTTCTCCTTAGTTTTTTTTGCTTCTTTTCTCTTTTTTTCTCTTCCTCTTCTTCTTCTTTTTCTTCCTCTTCTTCTTCTTTTTCTTCCTCTTCTTCTTTTTCTTTTTCTTCTTCCACTTCTTCCTTTCCTTTTTCTCCTCTCCTTTCCTTCTCCTTCTCCTCGTCCTCGTCCTCCTCCTCCTTCTCCTCCTCCTCCTCCTCCTCCTCCTCCTCCTCTTCCTCCTCCTCTTCCTCCTCCTTCTCCTCCTCCTCCTCCTTCTCCTCCTCCTCCTCCTCCTCCTCTTCCTCCTTTTTCTGATTCTTCTTCTCTCTTATCCACTTACTCCTCTTCCTCACCTCCTTCAATTCTTTATTCTCCAGCGCTAGAGTTTTGTCGACAGAGTACAGCATGAAAACGTTTACATAATTGTATATTATATGATATTATGAACTGCTCATAGTAATAGCCATACTTGTGAAATATAGCGCAACCCAGACGGCATGAGCTCTACTGTAAGGTAAACTTAACCAATGCGAACAAACTCTTTTACAGAGAAAAGTCAAAATGTATTAGATTTTCATTTCAGTATAGTCAGAATAGGCCAAATACTCACCTTACCATCACTGTATATTCTGGAACTCTGTACTCACTGCCACAAAAAATACAACATAACTTCACACGTTTTAATGGGAAGTACTGATAGGGAAGGCATAGCCGAGTGCCGGAGCAGATCTATTCAATCAGAGATAAGCTGCGAAACTCCTGGGCGCTCTTTGTAAGGGTGACCGATTGGATTGGTCAGCAAAAAAGACTCTGTTCTCTGCTGTAAAATCACTTCCCGGTGGCTCGAAACCCACCTATAACTGTAGGTCCAACACAGCAATCACCATCATCCAATTCATTACCCACGCACAGGTCTCAGACCTATGTGGGCTTCATCCTCTAAAAAAGAGAGAAAAATGAAATGAGTCCACCCATACTTATAATACAAAGCATTCAGCACACTGCTGTCTGTAGCTGCCCATAGGACGATATTATTTGTATTATTTGTAGTTCTATTGATTTTTTGTAAAATATTTCTCGTTCTTTACATTGACTTATCAGGTTCTTTTCGGTTAATACCAAATGTTCTAAGATATAAACATAATACTGAAGAACTGATTTCAATGTTTACTGAGATTATCAGCACTATATTACTCACTATGGATGACCGTCCTTCAGTGACTTTTTTTCTCTTTTTTTCGGAGGATGAAGCCTGCAAAGGTCTGAGACCTATGCGTGGGTAATGAATTAATTTATTTATTTATTCATTTAACTAACACGTAATCAATTTGAATACAACAAGCTATTGCCCAAAACTATTTTCACAAAATTTTAAATAAGAATCGGAATCTTGAGTTAGGTCTGGATGATGGTAATTGATGAGTTGGACCTACAGTTTTAGGTGGGTTCCGACCCACCGGGAAGTGATTTTACAGCAGAGAGCAGAGTCTTTTTTGCTGGCCAATCCAATCGGTCACCCTTACAAAGAGCGCCCAGGAGTTTCGTAGCTTATCTCTGATTGAACAGATACCTGCTACGGCACTCGGCTATCACTTCCCGCATCACTTGATGTTATAAGCTTTATTGCCACTTACCCGGTGGTTCGGAAACCACCTTAAATAGTAGGTCCACCATGTTCCCCATAACTAAAAGGCGAGGTGTAACTACCTGTAAGAGTCACCATTAAAAGTCACGCTCAAAATGATTATTACTATATTATTGAGATACCCATTGTATGAGAAAGCAGTCATGCAGTTGCACTGTGTGGAAAATTGTACCATGGATTGTGCAACAGATGAAAATGCTGAGCCACTATTCGTGGCGGCAGTTTGCAAGGCAGAGCAGAAGAGAAATGAAGAAAAAACTGAACGCCCAAAAAGTGGAATGACTTCATTGTATAACAATCGTCACTGGTGATGGTGCCGCGCTGCGCTGCGCTTAGTCTAGTGAAGCTGAATAGAAATGGTACGGGTCACTTGTTTTGGTAAAGAGAACGACCGCCGAATAGAGCAAGCTGTCTGACATCTGTACTGAACACCAAGCTAACTACTGCTACTACATAGCGGTTTGTTATTGTATAACAGGCCCAACAACTAGAAAGAAAGAATTGGTCCGTCAAATCCACAGACCTAGAAACTAGTGCATTTCGGAATCACCTTTCGTTGATTTTTTACATGTACTTAAGTGCTGGATTGGAGGGTATTTAGCCTGTTTGAATTAGTTATAAGCTAGTCTTAAGTTTGTGCGCAGAGTGTTTGGTTCTAAATTTCTTGTATTAGATGTTATTAGGGCTTTGTAATATTATTTTGTAAAATATGGTGGTTTATAGACACATTTTTGGTGGGGGGGGGGGGGTGGTAGTGGAAATTTGATCTTTCCTACAAGTATTATAAACTTATTTGTTATAAGATACCTTGAAGTAGGCCTAAAATGACAAACTTTTTATTTCGATCAAACAATTGTTCTGTGGAAATAGTTTTTTTGAAAAAACTTAGTTTTTCAAAAATGTATTTTGAAAAAAATTAGTTTTTCAAAAATGTATTTTGAAAAAAATTAGTTTTTCAAAAATGTAGTATTTTGAAAAAAATATTATGAGATTGAAACAAAAATGTGTCATTCTATTTTCAAAGGAGTCTTTTAGTTTAAAAAAATTACAAATGTTGAAAATAACTCATAGGAAATATCAATTGCCCCCAAAACTGAAAACTTTCAAATTTGAACCCCCATGTTTCATAGAATAATAATGAAAAAAATTTCTCTTGGTAGTATATAATGTTTCAATACCGTACCTTAATAATATCCAATATAAGAAATTTCGAAAAAATTATAACAAAAAACCCTGCGCACAGATCAATTAATTCCTCTTTATTTTGGAGTATAATGGCATGTTGATAACATAATAAAGGGATGTCATTCTCCGACTGCGGTTTGGGGCGATCATGATTCTCAGTCACGAGCAATCGGGACTGCGCTTGGAAGGATGACCAGCAAAAAGACATGCTTTATTATCATGTTTTCTGCTTTATTATCACTTACCAGAACCCACCTAAAACTACATCATCACTAACATTATTAGGTCTATCCATTCATTATCCACGTACAAGTATCGGACTCATGTGGGCGTCATCAGCACAAAACATATTTCCCTTCATTGATAAGTATTTGATACCTGGAAGCCAGCTACACATTGTTCATTTTTTTAAGGAGAGGTCCAACTCTTTCTTTTTTGGTCTCTCCGCAAAATAACATGAGCGATTAAAGCAAATCCTATTCTAAAGCTGTTCTATAGCAGTATTCTATAATGCTGACATGATTAGGATTGCTGTAAGAAATTGCCATTGATGCGTTAAATTGTTATATAGTCCTAGCCATGCGTCACCCACGGTCTATTTCTATTAATGATTAGGATTGCTGTAAAAAAGTGCCATTGATGCGCTAAATTGTTATTTAGTCCTAGCCATACGTCACCCACGCGTCTATTACTATTCGTTAAAACTTATATTTTCCTTGACACTGCGATTTAATTAGACTTGGACCTTCGATTCTCCAATGAACGTCCTAAGATCCTCAGTCATGAATAGCCTAACGTGAAATTAATTTCAGAGCATTTGCAATATATATTTTTTTTATTTTTGTTGTTGATTACTTCTTGGAGACTCCATCCAGTTAAGGAGTATAAGACAAGTCAGATCAACAAATATGCTCTTATTGACTAGTTACGATGATTACTATATCAATTAGATGGGCTGAGGCTTAATTTTGATGTGAAAGGAACTCTTGTACACTATAAAAAGCCTTATCAACTAAATATTGTTTCAATTGTTTTTAAATACTTCAATATTTTCAAGACTCTTTAAAAACTGCGATAGCTTGTTGTAGAGTTTCCTACCAATTAATTTAACTAGGTTTTTGTTTGAATAAGCTACTAGTGTGACTCACCAAGTGACCATCTCCTCGGAAACTTGTATTGTAATCGAGTACGTAAAGATTTTAATTAATATCCTTCGTTTTTACATATAAAGTAGCTTCATACACATATAAGCAGGGTACAGTTAGTAGATCAAGTCTCTTGAACAACGGCCTACATGAATCTAATCTATTTACTTTTTCTATACACCTTTCTATTTCCAAGCCACTGTTGATGTTCAACATCTAAAGAGATACCATTCAAATAATCAAGTCCTAGTTACATTTCTATCTATCTGAATACCGTGATCATAGTATTTTCAAATGAGAATAAAAAATAATTGGAGAAGCTTTAGGCTATTTTTGATAGGATAAGGAATTGAAAGAAAGTTGTTTAGAATCAGGTAATATGAGAACAGCGTTGCTAGTTACTTTTTTCAAGTCTTTTATATTGGAAACAGAAAAGCTGACATCACTTCGTCACTCTGCTCCATCTAATTGTAGGTGTAGTGCTTTCCGGTTCATGATAATATTTATTAGATAGGTAGGCTACTAGAAACAATGCCCCTGTTACAAAATTAACGTTACTTTAATACGGTATTCTATTTATTCCTTTTATCCATCACTATAGTGCTTGACTGTAACATAGCAGTACAGGTTTTCCTTGTAATAAATTTTTGCAGGATATATTCAGGATGTTAAAATTAACTATTAACAATGCCGTACCTATATTTTCTTGGTATTGCTAGGCTCTTGGACGTTTTTTCTCTCAAATTTCTTTGAGTTGGCGACTACAGTATAATTAAAATGTCATCAAGTGCCGTGAGAAAAAGTTTTGCAGGAGTTATTTCCCTGAATATGAGCACCAAAATTATTCGTTTTCCATGCAGTGAATAGATCTACCCTGAAAAATATGAATTCTTCATATATTTTGTTTTGAGAATCGTTCTAGGGATTATAATGACCTATTCATAGGCCTAGCCTAAAGCCATTTAGTTTTATAGCCATATTCTATCCTCAAATGGAAAATTTAGTTTTATTAGTCCTTGATGAACTTTCATCTTCCTTCACACTAATTTTTATCAAAAGTGTCTGATGATGATCGTACAGAGCGAAGCGATTGTCAAATCGTCATAAAAGATTTGAGTGCTCATTTCCACTAGAAAGATTTTCAAAATAATTATTAGGATAGATTCAAACTCAGGAAACTCAGGGTGGGGGGAGGCCATGGAAGCCATGACCCCCCCTCACATCGGAAAGTTACAGGAGGAAGGTAGGGCAATCATGCTAAAAAAGGTCAATAAAATCCCATTTGACCCCTACACTTTTAACTATACTGGTAGAGAGTTTTGATTTGAGAACCACATTCATGGATCTCCAATTTAGAATAACATATGAAATCTACAGTTTTCATTGCTGTAAACGATTTACAACCGTTTTTATTCCTGTAGGCCTTCTTCAGAAGCCTACCTGCTCGCTGATGTGTGCTCTAATTATTGCACAGTGTAACGTATATCAAATCATAGAGAAAATGACCAGTCCCAGAAAAATATTGAACGCTCTTTTTTCTAGAAAGTAATAGACGTGAATGAAAAATATAATTTACTGATGGACTCAATAGCATTTCATGAATCAAATTTTACTGACTTAGGCCCAGTTGCCAAGACATACAGAGGTAGATAGTCGATAATCTTTAAGAACATACAATACGAATAAACTTGAACTTATCAATCATTAGTTACTACTGCCATTCATTATTATTTTGAATGCAATTACAACCTTGAACGTTTTACAGCCTTGAACGTTTAGCTAGCGTATTTCATAAACTACGAAAACAAACGAGCCGGCATAATTCGGCATAAAAGTTTGTCTCCTTGAAGTTCGATTTGGTGAACGGTATTTTAACGCTTGAATGACTACATACAGTCGGAGTAGCCTCTAGTATCATTCTGATAGTCGCTAGTAGCCTGTATCAATTGAACTGTTGTTTTGATACTGCTGAGCAAGTGGGACTGACCTATTGCATTGCAGATTGCAGAGGAATTATTATAGGTAACTTTGTGAAAGTGAACTTGCTGGCTGATAAGAGAGTCCATCAACCTTGCTTTAGGAAGAAGGAAGGAACTTTACACCAAACACGTTACAGAATATGCGAACTTCTTGCAAGACTTGTTTCCATCATCAGCACTCTCATTTTCTAAGCTGCAGTTTATAATTCGCAATTTAGACAGGCTACTTCCATGTAATACATCTTAAGTACTCCTATTCTGTTTGTTTATGTGTGTTCTATAGGTACGTTTATCTTGAGATAAGGCTGGAAAATTCTTAAAACTTGAACTTATTAATCATTAGTTACTACTGCCATTCATCATCATAATCTTCATTATCTTTATAGTGTTATAATAATGTAATAAGGATATATCCTATGTAACTCTAAGTATATAGATAATTCTTTATCTTTTTTTATATTTCTTTTAGTTTTAATTTCTTATTTTTAATATGCATTGTATTGGAATTGTTTGTTGTGTTAAGGAAACATATTTGGGTTTTTACCTGTTGTTTCCATTGAAAAGTTGTCAATAAATAAATAAATACATTTGGAAACATAAAAAAAATTGATTCTAAAAATAAGAGATTGTCTTCAATAATTCCATCTTGCGATAGGCCTAGAAAATTCTTAGAAAATGTTGCTTAAACTTGGAGGCCTATTTTAATTAAATAGTCTACTAAATAGATTTGGATAGGCCTACTAAATCTTTGGTTTTGTTGGCGTTGGAAAATCCGATTATCACAATGAATTTGTTGAGTGTTGAAGAAATTTCAAGGTCAATGATGTTTAGAAGTAAATATTTTTTAAAGTGGACTCGAGAGATCTGCCATCAAGAAACATTCGATTCTTACACCTGTGTTATGTCCACACTTTCTAGGCTACATTCTGTTTGGCATACGTATATCAACAATAACAAAAATTATCTAATTACAATTGAGCAGCAAGGTAAATAACTTACAATACTCATTGATATGGTTGATACTCAGTGGCGTAACGTTTTCCAGTTGGGCCCCCCCGCAACCGATTTTCCGGGCCCCTCAAAATCATATAAATATACCCCCTCACCCTTGCCACCCCCACCCCTCCCTGAAAAACTTGCATAATTATTTTGTGGGCAGTTATAATTATGTAAGAACTAAACACCTTTTTATAAATTAAATTTTAAAATTCAATCATGTTTCAAGGGGGGCAAGTCTAATGATTTGGGCTGTAGCGTGTGGGCTTCTGAAAGATAGAAATAGTTGAGAGTTGATTATATTATAAATAATTAATCTTGAAACCTAGAAACCTTGAAATTGATGTCTTCCATAGGATCCACATTCACATCCTCCTTGTTGGCACCTTCGCTCCTTTTCCCAAAAAATGTGTTCTCTCAGAATTCGCCTCATTTGCAGACACGGACACAGGTTCAATTTTTAATAAAAAGGCATTTTATCTAAATTACCGCGAAATTACTAAGTCAGGAAAAGAGAAAAAATTAAGAAATTTATTCTTAAGAAACAGAAGATAGAAAACGTAAACTACTTATACAGTACTTGATCCTATTATAAGAAAAAAATTCAACTGCGTTGGGAGAACTGACAATTGTTCCAAAATTATTATTTATATACTTATACAATAATCACGTAATTTATCCGATAAATCGAGGGTATAAATATTCCTTCTGAGAATATTGTTTAAAAATGTACTAGTCGATAAAAAATGGAAATAACTAAAGCATGACCGTACAACATCACAATACCATAAACGCAGCATGTTGAAAAATAGAATAGAGATGAAAAAAAATGGCACTCCAAATAATAAAATTCACGATCACGAACTCAATAATGAATAAACATACGGTTTACTCTAGGCCAATTTACCGGACACGTGTATCCAACAGGACGATTCAAAAGAGACTGAATTCAAAATACTGTATGAAGAAAAATATTGACTTTAATTTCTACATAACCCCCCACTTTCCTTTACTTCGTAAGCTAATATACATTGAGGAATTCGATGGGAAAATAATATTATAATTTCCTCTAATATTTGCACTGTGGAGACATAGCCGTCATGATTTATAACAGTCTAGATAAGTTAGTTTGAAGAGTGTTTTGTCTTCGGTATGTCTCCATTCCCGAAGTCACAACATCCTGCTTCTGAATTCCTTCACTATCTGCGAATTATCTGCTATCTGGGAATTAATTGATAAAGTAAACAATAAACATTGGCCTGACAATATTTAGCCAATTCATTCTTTCTTTCCTCCTTCAGTGTTTCAGTTTTATTTCTTTTAGAAATTTTTTTATTTCAGTCTGGGCACGGGCCATTTCTTGAAAAAATATATTTTCATTCCGGGCCCCCTTATAGCCCGGGCCCCCCCGCGCCGCGGGGTCTGCGGGGGTGTACGTTACGCCACTGTTGATACTTACAATACTCATTGGTTTTGCTGACAATGAAGAATGAAGCACGCTCTCGATTGGTCATAAAGTCTAAACTTTGTCCAAATGATAATAATATCTGTGATGTTTTCCATGACGAAATACTTAATGAACAATCTAATATTAAAACTGACACTGTATTTCACTTTTAAATAATGTTTTACTCACATATATTGGAGATGCTTGAGGAATGCATTTCACTTCTGAAAAGAAGCTTCGTCAGCCTCTTCGTTCGCCAGAGGCTGACGAAGCTTCTTTTCAGAAGTGAAATGCATTCCTCAAGCATCTCCAATATATGTGAGTAAAACATTATTTAAAAGTGAAATACAGTGTCAGTTTTAATATTAGATAATGATATTGATTCAAAAGTTTCAATTCGAAAACAAAGCTGTTGGTAAAATACCGTAGCCTTCATACAAGATGTAGGCTATTTACAATAATAGTTGACTACAATAATAATTTACCATAGAACAATGTAAGCTCAACACTCAACAATAATGAAATGATGATAAAAAAAAGATGTCAGTGTTGATGATTTTTCTGTCCAACCAATAATAGGCTATCAGTTTCACCACTTATTAAAATACTGTACAAGTGTATTTGCAGGCTTATAGGAAGAAAATTAAGAAATTTTCTGGCGATATGATGGGAAAATTTACTCAAATATCATTCGGATAGGTTATTATCAGTTATTGTCGATGGAAATTAATTGGTAATCGAAAGTCAAACAACTTTCGGCCTACATGATTTAGCAACTTCCAAGTAGTTAAATGCAGAAAAGTACAAGTCTGCTAATTTTATTTTCTGTAGTACAAAAGTTGATCAGAATGATAATTTTTGTCTGCTCAATAACCAACAAGCTAACGCAGGTTTTAAAGAGTCTTGAAAATATATAAATATTTAAAAAACAATTGAAAAATTATTAGGTTGATAAAGCTTTTTATAGTGTAAAAACAAGAATTCCTTTCACATCAACTAATTGATACTGTAACTAGTGTGTGAGATTGGTAATATTGTTGATGTACATAATTGTTGATATGACTTGTCTTATACTCCTTGTCTTAGACTCTTTAAAAGAAGTCTTTAAGACGTACCGTAATCTTAAAAAATTACAAATCACACTAAAAACAGAATTCTGCAAAAAATTATGATTAGTGTAATAATTGACAAGCAGGATAAAGTAATATTTTTAGAACAATTCATTATCAATTAAAAGTAATTCTTGAGCAGATGTATGGTCTGCATGGTATGGTCTTGTATGGTCTGCATGCAAGTGTAAATATTGTGTATATAACAATAACAACAATGTTCTTTCGGTTTTTAATGTTCTTAATTGACCTTTTTTTTCTAATTGATTGTAGACTATATAACTTCTCATTTATTTGGTAGCCCACTACTTTAACCCTTTGCCTTTTAAATAGGAGATACAAGATTTTTCAATGATTGTTTTTGTTTTTCAGAAGATGAAGTTGCGGAGGTGCAAGAAGAAATCGATCTGGTATTCCAGCCCAACACAGATCCATTGGACATTTCGAAAGAGCTTCGTGTGAGAGCTGAAGAAGAGCTGCGAGAAACAGCCGAGAAAATGCGAGACAACCTTATTAAGTTGAAACAAATGGTACTTGGTAAGTGAAAATCACTTCAATCCCACAAACAGTTGCAGATGAGAATAATTGTGAGAGAATTATTACGTAACACGTTCAGCAAACAATAAACTCTCTGTCATACGGTACTCTTAAAAAACTCTCTATTCCCCTAACAATTTTCTTAGTTGAATTAATTTACAATCACAACTCTGAAAATCAAATGTTTTTACTGCTCTTATTGAATTGAGTCAGTAATAAAATGTCATTAAAATTTCAATGGAAGTTTATCTATCTCCTGGATAACGGTACATACTCTATTGTTAATATCAGGTACCGTAGTTGAGTCAAAATCTTTCTGTGAAAATAAATAACGTCGAAAACATGTTTATTGTCACAGAGTATTGAGATTTGACAATGGAGGAGTAAAATGCATACTTCAACAATGATCATAAAAATAACTATGAAAACGTGCCATGTTATGATTCGAATAATAGCAAAAAAATACAGTTTGCCTTCGTTTTATTTGCAAATGAATAAGTAAGAAAACAGTGACGCTTCATTCACTGATTTGAACACAAAAACAATACCTTAATGTAGTCTCAAAATTTAGGAAATTTTTTTCTGTAGATTACGTCTTGAAGACTCCAGTTAAGGAGTATGAGACAAGTCAGATTAACAATTATACAATCTTTTACACCTTTACCATGAATACTATATCAATTAGTTGAGGTGAGGCTTAATTTTGATGTGAAAGGAACTCTTGTACACTAAAAAAGCTTTATCAACTGAATATTTCTCTAATTGTATTTCAATCAATGTATTTGTATTTCAATCAATGATTTGATAACAACAATATTAACACTACATATTTCAGTAACTGTAATATTTTTGTGGACATACTAAATTAGACAGGCTAATTATATTGTCACAAAAATTAAAATTATTTGGGGTTGCATCAAAAGAAAACTGGACAAAGCTAGTAACAAACTGAAACTGAAGAAGACTTGGAGCTAGCAGTAACTAGACACAGAAACTAGCAGTAATAATAAATTATAATAATCTTCGTCTGATTGCCTTACATGATTCTTTATTCTTTATCTATATCCTTTTCTAAAAGAATTTTTTTATTTTATTATTGCAATAATCTTCTTTTTTTGAGGATAAAGTCCACATAAGTCAGAGACCAGTGTGTGGGTAATGATTTGGATGATGGTGATTGATGAGCTGGACCTACAGTTTTAGGTGGGTTCCGAACCACCGGGAAGTGATTTTACAGCAGATAACAGTGTCTTTTTGCTGGCCAATCAAATCGGTCACCCTTACAAAGAGTGCCCAGGAGAACGAGTGTTGAGAACGGAGATCGCCCAGGAGAACGGAGAATGAGTGTTGAGTTCTTCTGATCGAGAACATATACGATTCAAAATCCAACCATTTAGCACTATCCAAATTTTCACCTACATCTTTGAATTTTCCAATTGTCTAATTAATCTAAATAGAATTCATACCAAGGCTACATACAGTAGCTTACTGAGAACGGAAATAAGGTTAAAGTTCTTCACCAATTGTCTGCAATCTACAATGAATTGGCCATTTTCTGTTCTAAGCTTTAATTATATCGTTCTGTTAGCTCTATACTCTCCGTTGGCAAGAGTGTTAATTTGTTTGTTGTATATTTATGATAAGTTGATTGGTGTTATTTCACGTAGGTAACGGTAGTTAAATGATCAGGAACGTTTTGATTTGAAATATTAACTTTATCAGAACATGTTAAATATTTGACTTATTAAAATATTTGACTTGTTGTGATGAATGATTTTCATCAATATGGATTTGCAATTGAAATTTTGTGAGTGAAATAGTGGCTCAAGTCAAAATGACTAACTTGAAAGGCATTGAATGAGATATTGGAGGCCAATAGGCCAATATTGTACGATTTTTTTTGGCTCACTCAAGGACAACATTGATAATCAAGACTTCATGTAGTTATTTATTTTATTCGATTCATCGCTCATTTAATATACATTAAAAATACATAAGGAATTGAAATCTTTCAATTAGTCCGCAAATTTCTCATATTCTACTCACAAATTTAGCAAACTACTTCTTTCAGATAAATTTATTTATTTACTTATTGATGAACAATTGTAATAAAAGCCTATTCTGTGAATTTTCAATAGGGTGCTAAATGATGAACGCCATGACGTAAATAATAGTCATTTAATCATTGCTATAAAATATGAATACTATTAAGAGGCAGCACATAAAATCATAAATGAAGCTACTTGTATATTAAATTATGACAACAATCGATTGCAATGGAAGTTGATTGGTATCTATTATTATTAAGTGATCATAGCGAATCATAGCTTTTATAGTTTATTGCCACTGTTATTTTATGAGTGGTAAAATTTAATGACCAATAAGTACGGGTATTAATGGACGCAAAGTGGTAAATTATTATTTTTTTTCTGATTCAGAGAATTGAGTAAGACTTTTAGTTGAGTAGAACTTTAATTGTCTGTAAAGTGCCAACTTAAATATCTCTATTTGTTTTAAAGTTATTATTCCATCCATGCTGTTTTAGCCTTTTTGCTACATACAATCTGTGAAAAACGATAAAATGAAAATTAACGAGTAAAGTATCACTTTTACATGTGAGGACAAGGAGTTTCATCAATAAAGGTGGCCATTTTTGTGCCACAGTGAAAAAGCTCCTTAGCTTGGAAATTATAGTATTACTAAATCAAACTAGACTGAACAAAAAAGGTAGAGCTGACTCACTGTTTTATTTAGATGCAATTAAAAACCTACCTACTTATCAGAAAAACGTTTGAAAACTTCAGATCGTCCAGAAAATATTGCTTTCTATTATAAGAACCACATTCTACAGATATTACAGATATCTACAGATATAAGTTTTATTCGTGAATGGCAATATTGGAAAACTCATGCAAATAGGGTAAGGGACTGAGTACTTCTTTTTTAAAATCCCTAAAACGACTTAAGGATAGGTAAATTATCACTTTTGAAAAATAAATTCAATTATTTTTGAAAAACTTTCTCACTGGCATCCTTCACAAATAAAGGTGTCCAACATGTCGAAATTTGTGTTTGCTGTCCCAATCGTCTTGACATTGATGAACATTTTTATTTATTTTGAAAAAATTTAGTTGGATGGAAAATATTAAATGGCTGACAAAACATATACACTCTTCCCTTCATTTTTATATGAATCCCGCACATTTTATCCCATCCTATGAGTCTCAGCGAAGTTTTAATTTAGAAAAATATTTTTTCAATTTTGTTGAAAAAATTTCGTTTTCTCTTCAACTTTCAATTCGATTGTTTTTGTGTGAGTTCTAAGAATCTCAGGAATGCAATTTTACACGTAAGGTATATCACTTTCCAAATTATAGGTTTGTTAAAAACAGATTCTACCCCACTTTTGGCAATGGCGTTTTTTGGCCAGCAAAGGGTCCAGCTCTCAATTTATTTTACTCAGACCAAAAGAAGAGACACTTTGACGTTGAAATAAACACACATTTTTCCATGAGTATCAATTGCAAATGACAATGATAACATTATCATCCAGTGTTGTCCTCTTCTATAGCAGTCAAATTTAGTACAGTTGTAAATCATTGAAATGCCTGTTATGAATCTATTGAAGGTTCATCTTCTGTATTCCATCGTTGTATTATTCATGCGTACATCAAACTGAAGTTTTAAACTACATCACTTTGATTGTGGAAGTAGATATCAACACCTTGAATATTGTAGGCTTATAAATAATGTCTGCGCAATACAGAATCTCTCAATAGTAAGCCTGATGAATAGTTATGCTGACAAAATTACGTTTTAACCAGGATTCATTATGTGCTTCAAGATGAAACAAAGTTCAAGCTTCCAAGTTGAGTATTGTATTGATAGAAAATACATCCAAGCACTAGGCTGAGAAACTTTGTAACAGTTCAAGTTCCTATTGAGGCGATATTCAGATTCAATATTGAGGATCAATTATAGCATGAACATTAGTTAATAATTTGGTAAGTCATAGAATACCAGATAATAAATAGCCTAATATATTTTTGTATTGATCGATAACAATATTTTGTACATTACATAAATAATCTGCAAAGATTAAATAATGAGTCAATAAAAAGATAAGCAGCATAATGTATTGAAATTACAGAATTTCAGATATGATAACTGCCAATCAAACTAAATAACAATCAACAGTCAATATAACCGTCGAATAAACACTACATAACAATATTTGCAACAGTTTAAATAAAAGCAATACAATACACTGCAGGGGAGAGTCCAGAATTTTTTTCGTGGGGGGATGCCAAGTGAGAATGTAGTATTGGGGGTATATCACCTAAAAAAATTCCTTATTCCCATAAAATACTTCTTTCAGTGTCGGTTAAGAATTTCGGGAGGAGGGGGTTAGCCCCAAATCCCCGCCTTGGATTCGCTCCTGATACGCTGCATACAATTATTACAGTTGTTACAGAAGGGACTATTGACTGTAGAATACGGTAGACTTGTTATACTGTATTAGTACACTGTACTGTACTCTACTTTACTGTACTGTATTAGACTTTTTAGTACACTGTACTGTATTAGACTTTTTATAATTTTATAGTAGACTTGAGGATACTGTTATCGATTGATAGATCAGTTAAATTCAATTTGTTCTTTATTAGCTAATTAAGGCCAATCAGACTTGGAACACTCACAGTCATCGCTCAGCTGTTGTCTTAAAAGTGGTTCAATTCAGCGGAGTCTTTGAGACTTATAAGTTAATGTTCATAAAAAATCTTTTTTCAATTTAAGCCATTCAAACATCATATTAAGTAGGTCTAGTCTGTCTGATATTCTCATTTATTTTTCAACTGAAATAGGTTGGAAATATGATGAAATAATGATTTATTCATCAGAAACAAACAATACAACTTATAATTCAATAAAACATAATCCATAAAAAAAAACAGTGCATTATGACCTCATCAACCATGGATTTCAACGTCAATTCCAATATGATACCGTATTCCTTGATTCTATTGACAAATACAGGAAAATGAATTTGTAATACAGTATAATAGAAATTTCAAAGTGGTTTAGTTAACTGTTAATAGTCATACAACTTGAGCCAACTTTTAAACACTCTGTCAGTGGAATTATTATTTAACAATTCTCTTTCAAATAGCAAAATAGAACTTAGAATGACACAAAGCAATTATTTATTTTTTACAGCCGAAAAAAATTTACACGCTCGAACAGACGACATATTTTTGGCTGGATTCCTAAGGGCAAGAAAGCATGACGTCGACAAAGCCTTCCAATGTGTGAGTACTAAAATATCAGAAAGTGTTGGAAAAAACAAAAAATATTGCTCATTCCATCCATTTTGTAATAACTCTTTGCTAAATTGTGGGGGAGTTTATTTTGAAATTTTTCAAATAACTTACCAAAAAATCAAAAGAAGCGTGGAATTATTTTTTCTGGTCAGAAGTGATATTTTGAACTGAAATTGAACATTTTTTTATTTCTATAAGATGATAAGAAAAATTAGAAGATTGAATTTAGAAACAGAAAATGCCCATCGACAGATTGCATAAAGAAATTTGAACACGTTCAGCATTTGAATAGGTAGGATAGAGTAATTAAATATTTTTTGAAATTTGATAAAAGTACCATCTAGCATTATTAATCTGCTATGGCCTCAAATTTAGTTCTATTGTAAATCATTTTAATGCTTTTCGAGTTACCATTTGTATTGAAATCATTACCTATTGCGGATTAAATCATCCCACTTGACGTAAATTACACTTTTACACTCATACACTTAAATTACACTCATTACACTTCTGTAATAACTCATGGTATTACCCAGCTAGGCATGCTCAATTCTTATTAGAGTAGTAGAATTTTATAATAGAATTATTACTCATCACTGTGATATTTGTTTAAGGGGAGTTGAACAGAAAACAATTTTTTTTTCACTTTTTTGTTTTTTATTCCATTTTATAGTACATTTTTTTATGAACATTTTGATGTAATTTTCAACTATGTAAGATGATTGGAAATATTTTTTTTTAATTCTTGAAAACCCATCTGCTTCCTATTTTGAACAGCTGCATGTCTGATTTGAGCTGACTGCAATTATTTCATCTACAGCAATATACAGCTGCTAAGTTTGTAATTGCCGCTCATTGATATAATCGATCTCACAATCAATCTTAGATAGTCGATTCATGTAGTCGACTGCTCATTCTTTTTGAATTGTTTTGATTCTCGATTTCCAATCAGTGTTTGTTTGTTGTGCTGTTTCCATAGAGAAAAGAGGTTAGGAGTTCGAATCGGTTCTTATTCAGTTTTTATCGGCTCTATCGGGTTTTCTTCTATCCAGTACAGTATTTCATTTATTAAAAATATGCTGAGGGCTAAAAATTGGTGTAAAAAGAGAAAATTCACAGGTATTATGTATGTGAAGTTTGATAAACCAAATGCGAGTACCGTACTCGAGAGAATTTTGAACAATTGGATCCAGGACCTCCTACTAGTGCTTCAAAGAGAAAAATTTACTGGTCTCCCACAGTACAATGATTTTCTAGGGACAGACTCAAATATTATTATTATTTCAATAAATACTTTGTGAACAATGATATAGTACAGTGGAGATGAACATTATATATGCACCTGGCGCATTTTGAATGGAAATATAGTCTCGTAGTTCCAAACATCTCTTTTGTTTTCTTGTGTTTCCCAAAAATCTATATTTCTTACCTTTAGGTACCATTATTTCAAGAACTAGAAGAGATAATCGTTCAAAATTCTAGTATGTTATCAATCCTGATGTATTCTATCTATGGTGAACAAATTATTTAATTTGGGTTAGAAAAACAATTTTTTTTAAATAAAATTTAAACTTTTTTTGGGGGAAAAAATTGGTTTCGGAAATTTTTTTTTATTTACTTACATTTTTGAACTAACTGTATAATTGGTTCATTGTAGTCTCTCCAAGAATGTGAGAGTAACCTCTAAAAATTTCATCTCTCTCGGGTCAATAGTTCTTGAGAAAAATGTTCCTAAAGTTGATTAATTTAACATGGGCGGAATAGGACTGTTCAACTCCCCTTAATGAAACTACTGTATAGTTCTCTATGATAAGGCTATACTCTGGCTGAAAAATCTTGCCTATTAAATATGAATATCATATTGATGGCTACACTGTATGCATGAACCATACTGGTATTATAGTATTAGTATATACTATACAAGCATATAGGCCTATATATAGTATACTGAATATACTATACAAGTAAATACACTTCTCTGTTGAAAAATATTCAGTTACTCCCATAGAAAGCTGCAGGTATTTAGCACCATCTGAATGAAAAAATCTAATCTAATATGGAAACTGACACTATATTCTTTGAATGGTTTCTTTCTAAACTCACTTCAATGTTGAATGCGTTTTCGTTCCTGAAGAGCAACTTCATCAGTCAATCGTCAAGTACATGCTCGGTTTTTTAATTATTATTAATATTATTTTTATTATTTTTTTTTTTGAGGATGAAGCTCACATAGATCTGAGACCTGTGCGTAGGTAATGAGTTGGAAGATGGTGATTGATGAGCTGAACCTACAGTTTTAAGTGGGTTCCAAACCACAGGGGGTGGTTTAACGGCCAATATAGGCTATCATGTTTAAAATTTTGGATGATGTTAGTTTTGCCTAATTTGAAATGTTTAAGTATTTCAAATATTTTGAGTTGTGGCTTTTATGATTGTTGTGAAAAATTTCCATGTAATTTCAAATAATGTTTTTGTATACGTGAAAAAATTAATTTAGTTCTAAATGAAACTAATAACCAGCTGTAAAATAAATGCAAAATATTTTCGTAAGTATTCTGAATATGCAAATATCTTCTTATTGAGAAAGTATAGTTTTCTAAAATTATATAATGTTGAAATGTGATGTTTTTTCTTTTTTAGCTCAAGAACTACTATCAATTCAAAGCAAGTTACCCACATTTCTACACATACACAACACCATCAGAAAATAGTATCCTATATGATATGGCACACTTCAGTAGTCTGCCAGGCTTAGATCGGAAAGGGCGTCGCATGTGTGCCCTTTTTGCAGGTAAAGTATTAGTTCTAAATTAGTTTTCTATTATTTCTTTCTTTTTATATACATAGATACTTGTTTTCAAATGAACTTCCTGTGTTTAACACTCATTTCCCTATTTTCAATTACAATATAGCTGGTACATTATTAACTAGACGATACAAAGTTAAAAATTTGACAAATGGCTCACTTATGAAATAATACTAGTTTGATGTCTTATGTGAATTTCATCAAGGAAGTACCTTGAAGGAGCGAATCAAAGGGGTGGATTTCAGGATGTAACTCCCAAAATTCACAACCGACAATGAAAAAAAAACTTCATTTGTGCCGTTTATGGGGATGAGGACCTTTTTTAAGTAATATCCCATATCCAAGGAAATAAAATACTCTCAGGCACATGCATGAACTACCGGCTAAAACCACCTCAAAAGCCTGAGCCCGCCTGGAACTGTTTGTTCCCAATAGTGGATGAAATGAATAGAGCTTTCAAGAGCTAAGCAGTGCAACCCCGTGTATGGAGTAATGCAATATGGCTCCGCATTGTGGGTGCTGGATAGAGGTGGCTTTTTAGTGCGGTCGTTCTGAACAATCCTACAGTACCAGGCAGATTCCACACCTGTCTGGTGTCTTATGAAGGTTTTCCATCTGAAAAAAATATATTATAATAATAAATAATAACAATAATAAAATTCTTTATTTTACATTTTCCCAATCAATACACTCATGTCAAAACATGACAGATACAGAAATATGGCGACAATTAAATGTGGAATGCGAAACAGAGAAAGGTACCGGTCTATCGGTAGTTTGCTCTACAGGAAATCCTGTGATGGAGCTACTTTCTCATCAATTTGTAGTGTTCGTAAATGTGTAAGATCAGCTGAAAAAAATTTAAGTAAAAAAATTAAGTTTAACTAATTCAAAATTAAAAATCGGAACAAGAGAATCAAAGTACTGCCCAATAATTGCACTAACCTATATTGTAATCATAGTATGACTGAGTTATAGTAAGTTAAGAGTAATTAAAACATATTTTTGAATTCTTTTTTAAACAATTCTTTTTTAACATATTTTTTAAAAATGGGAAATGTGTGGGAAGTTTTCCATTATGTATTTTCACCTCAAGCTTCCTGATTGGATTCTTCAATAATGCATGTTACCTTTGACTACATTTCTGACATTTAATCCATGTATTTCAGCTAGAATGGACCTGGACAAGTCACCTTTGGACGAGACATTTCAATTAGGAACAACTGTTTTTGAAATAATGCTACAAGACCCACATCTACAAATCACCGGCACAATCGCCATCCTCGATTTGAAAGACCTCTCACTCTACCAACAAGCAAGATTAGCCACTCCAACTTGTGCGTGGCATTTAGCAAACATTGTACAGGTAATTTAAAAATAAATTGCTTAGATTCAATAAGAATTTCAATTCAATCTGTTTCATTTCCACAATAAATACAATACAAACAAAACATAAAACAATGAAGGAAATATATTTCCCCGCTTAGACTAGAATCAATCGAGTGATTTGATATAATCGTAAATCAATCGAATTATTTGTTTCAAATTTGATACCAATTTAAATTAATTTTATTCAATAAATTCAATACTCTTATAACTTGCATACAGTAAAAATCACTTACCCTTATGTTTGAAATAATTGTAGCCTATAATTTGATTCGAAATTGGCACAAATTTTAACCGATCAATTCAGTAATTTTGAATTGAACAAAACACCAACATCACTGACAAAAAATACATCAAAATGGCATACATTAATACAAAATCAAACAGACTAACAAAAATCTACAAAAAGGTTGGTCAGAACAAAAACAAAAAAAATAATATGTAGGCCTACTTGCATCCAAAACCACACAGAAAACAAACAAATACCATCTCCCAGGGATCTACAAACTGAACTGCTCTGACTGGCAAACTTGACTTAGGACAACAGGCTGCGCATTCAAACAACGATACAAAGAGCATTTACAGGCATTAAATTCAAAAACCGGATTGACCTTCGTGAACCACATCATTCAAACTGGACTCACTTTTACTGACATTGCTACAAATAAAACCTAAAGGACATGAACTCAACACCTTGGAACAATTTTAAATATACAAACACACACAATAAACAAAACAACTTCAATGAACAATTAAATTTCAAATCATACAAACTTCTCGATCACATTCTACAAAATCACAATAATTCTTATAACCAAAACCGACAATGAAGAACTGATGATCCAGGTTGCTGTTGGAAATAAATCATCACGAAAACCTTCAGCTATTCAGCTATTTCATTCGAAAACCTTTCAGTCTACATGAGTAAATATTTATTCTCTATTAAAATTGACTGCAAGTCGTTAAATTTATCACAATAATTTTAATTAATTTTTATCATTCAGAGCTGACTCGAATATAATCAATGGTCAATTTAATAGTTCTAATTAATTTTTCCATTCAGAATTTCCGCAACTTTGAATTAATTTAATTTAATAGATTAAATTATAAAAAAATTATGTTCTAAGATAAATAAGATCTACTCATGCAAGAATACAAGAATTTTATTTGCCATTAAATACAAAACACTGTACAATAGGCTCCGTCAAGAAGAATATAAACAATTATAGTATTATATAATTGGATAAACTTAAAACTATACTGTCCAGCTAGATAGATCACAATCAAGGTATTCTCTTAAATCATAAAATGCTTTATCTTTCAGCCATTCTGATATCTCGGCCCTATACCTTTCAATTGTCAACTTTTTTATGGCTGAAGGAAGCTTATTGAACAAAATAAATTGTTGGTATCTATGGCTTCTAAACGACTTGTGAAGCCTAATATATGGTGTAGCCAGGAGAGAATTGTTTCTTGTGTTGTGGTTGTGATGCTCCTCCTGCCTGTGAAAAATAGCTTCGTTTTGTTTAAAGTGTATGAGGTTGCAGAAAATATACAGAGAATATTCATGCTTAAAAAATGCAGAACAATTATGGAAGCTATGGAAGTAAAGTACAGAAATTCTCCAAATATTCATGTTTCCCCAGCTAATCGATGATGGTGTCAATATCCGCCATGGCGGGAGTCTTCAGTATATAATCAAATTAAAGGAATTCGAAATTAATAAAATGAATAATAAAATAATATACTGTTTCTGTATATTTGTCAGTTTGTTAAATTGTCAGTCACTTCAAAATAACTTGCTCAAAATAATTTGAATGAATATAATGGATTAACTTGAATTAACAATCATTGTATCACAGCTAGAATCACTCAAATTATATCGCAGTAATTACTCCAATGCAATATTTATAATACTCAGTCATATCAGTTTTTCTCTGAATTAGTCCAAATTGTATTAATAGTGAATATAAGGAGAATGTCATCGGCCGACAAGTGGGCGATTACTTGAGTAGGGAGAAACAAACTTACTAATGATGAATTTTTAAAGTTAGTTCGAAGTTACTGACAATTGAACAAACTGACAAATTTACTTAAACAGAATTTATTAATTTCGAATTCCTTTAAGTGCTATTAGTTTATACTGAAGACTTCCGCAATGGCGGATATTGACAACAGTATTGAATAGCTGATGGAAATCGATGAATGCTACTGTACAAGTTAAAAATGAATGCTGTTGTGCAGAAAGGTCTCCATGATCTAGTGGTTAAGGCGCCCGACCGGCAATTGGGAGGTCCGTGGTTCGATTCCCGGTGGTGACTAATATTTTTGTACAGTAGCATTCATCGATTTCCATCAGCTATTCAATGCTGTTTGTCAGCTGTATTCAGCTATTCATTGCGGAAGTCTTCAGTATAAACTAATAGCACTTAAAGGAATTCGAAATTAATGAATTTTTAAACTCACCGTATCTACAGTAACCCTAGTATTCTATGCTATAAATTCGTAGCCAGCATACGCATGTGCATTGCAGTCTTCCCGCTTCACACTACAGTAGAGCGTCGATCTGGGTCGATCTGATCGATGATCTGGGTTAATTAGGACCGAACCTCATCCAAATTGTCAAAAAATCCGGATTTTCGAAAATAGGCTGTTTTTATGCTTTAAAATTATAGAAAATTATCTGAAACCTTGAGAATGCACTTCAATATGTATATAAACAAGACTTAGTACAGTAGGTGAATACAGTTAAAGCAGTTTATTACTTAGTACTCCACTATAATAAAACTGAAACAATACAGCACAAAACGTGAAGTACAGTACAGGTACAGTATAGTTTAAAAACTGTGCATTACATAGTTAAAGAATATTACACACTCTATAAATTATCATGCTCTTAAAAAAGTATTTAATTAATTTTTTTACTGCAGTAGTTGTTTGCTTTTTTCAGTCGTCTTCAATACGTTTTAACAGAATAGCAGCGTCGTCTTCATACACCATAGCAGCAAATTCTTATTAGACAAGTTAGTTTGAAGTGACTGACAATTGAATAAACTGACAAATATACATAAACAGAATTTATTAATTTCGAATTCCTTTAATTACTATTACTTTATACTGAAGACTTCCGCAATGGCGGATATTGACAACAGCATTGAAAAGCTGATGGGAATCGATGAATCTTATTCTAATAAGAATTCAAACTAACTTGTGAGATACGAGCCGATATGGCCAAGTTGAAAATGAATGCTCCTGTGCAGAAAGGTCTTCATGGTCTAGTGGTTAAGGCGCTCAACCGGCAATTGAGAGGTCCGTGGTTCGATTCCCGGTGGTGACTGATATTTTTGTACAGTAGCATTCATTGATTCCCATCAGCTTTTCAATGCTGTTGTCAATATCCGCCATTGCGGAAGTCTTCAGTATAAAGTAATAGCAATTAAAGGAATTCGAAATTAATAAATTCTGTTCTTATTAGAGCTACAATAACGAGCCACGCATCAGAGCATTTTGGAGTTTTTATTTTTTTCCGGACGTGGATCCGGATTATCGACGGTCCGGATTTCTTTTGTCCGGATTATTCACGTTCTGCTGTACTTATCAGCCGATGCCGTGCCTGTGGTGCACCAGGGATTAATTTCAGCCGGAGCCCACCGGAGCGGAGCTCCGGCTATCTAAATCGATAATAAAATTATTTGTGTGAAAGTTTCTCTAATAATCAATTAAGTTAATCAAAAGAAAGTTGCTAACAAAATTCTTCACTTCTTCAATTTTTTACACCTTTAATCTTATTATTTTGTATCTTATGTAATACGATAATGTGCATTACTAACCATGCTCAAATGCGTTTAAAATGCACCTATTCAAGTGTAATTTTCAAAAGTTTTCCGGACGCCCGGTAAATCACAGTTCCGGTACTTCTCAATTTAGAAATTAAGCCCTGTGGTGCACCAAATGTAGTATCAAGTTATTTGCTTTAGTTTTAAGTATATTTTTCTATCATGATCATTTGAATTAAAAATAAGTTAATCTATCTCATTTTCTAGGATAAAATTCCTCTCAGGTTAAAAGCTGTGCATGTGGTGAATCAGCCGTTCTATTTCAACGCTATTTATGCAGTTTTCAAGCCGTTCCTGAAGAAGAAGTTGCGTAAAAGGGTGAGTGTTGTTGAGTTCATTTTTCATCTTTTTCTATTTGATCTATCTGAATAATAACTGAATTTTGGAGCTGACAGTGCTCCAATATACCTAAGAGTCTTATTAGGTGGGCCTACGTTCATCTCTTGATGCGCATTATCAAATCTCACTCAAATATAATAATTATTTTATCATGGAAATTTGCTGACAAATTTGGAAATTTATTTGTTACATTGTTTAGAGAAATTTTATATAAAGGGCTTTATTTGTTATTTATTAAAAGTATCTGTATGAGAGATACGTTACTTAACGTACCTTACATATAAATATAATGATATGCAATTTTCTCAAGTCGGTTTTGAAGAAATTTATAAACTGACAAATATAATATAGAACATAATTTATTTTTTCAAACTCCTCAAAGTATTCAATGCTGCAGCTATCAAACAGCTATTCAATGCTGTTGTCACTATCCATCATCGCGAAAGTCTTCAGTATAAATTTTGTTTTATATATTAAATTCAAATAACAAATTTATATAATGGTAAAAAATTTTGTTAGTTTGATAAATTGTCATTCCTTCAGATTCAATTAGTGATATACGAGCCGATATGTGGTCCAAGTCTAAAATGAACACTGCTGTACAAGGGTCACTCTCGTCTAGTGATTGAGACGCTTGACCGGCAATTGAGAGGTCCGTGGTTCGATTCTCAGTGATGACAAAGTATTTTTGTGTAGTAGAGTTTGATTTCCATCAGATTTTCACTTCTGTAGTCAATATAACATCTGCCATTACGGAAGTCCTCGGTATAATTGACAGAACTTTGAGAAATTCGAAATTGAAAAATTGTATTGTAATTTCCTATTGACAATAATATGCATTGAAAATGCAACATTATATTAATTTAATTCAAGTAGGAGTGTATTAGAGTACCTATTACTTTTAGAGATGACAGAAAATATTAGATTTCTAATCTTCAGCTTATGTTTTGTGCGAGCTGAAGTAGTTATACCTTCTTTCGGTATATTTGAACAGTAGAGAGTATCAAAAACTAATATCACCATCGCAAAATCACACATATCCGTTGAGATGGTGGTATATTGATGATGGAAACGTTGCTGCAATCTGTCATACACACCCATTGCACAGCATGTGTTTAATTTCACGATAGTGATTATCATCGTGTGTACGGTTGCTCCACTAAATGATTTCTAATTCCTCTCATACATAGACCTACCTTGATTTCTACTACCATCAAGAATATCCCTCTAGGGGGCTTCAAAAGTTTACATATAATCATTGTTCAGGAAATTGACACTGTATATTATTAGGGCTGCTGATAATGCTACTGATTGTATTTCTACTGCTATAATTATCTTTGCAAACAGTGTTTATTGTTAATTTTGTTATGAAAATCACCAGAAAAAATCAGTTATATCAGAAAAATTCTAGGATCTCCATTACTTACATTATCCTGAAACTCCTATTGGTAATATATCTATAAAACACCATAGAAGCTTACTTTTTGCTTATTATGTTAAATATGTCATAGTTTGAGTTCATATACTGAAGTATTTATGAATAGACATTGAGAATATACCTAAACAGAATTTTTATTAATTTCGAATTCCTTTAATTGCTATTACTTTATACTGAAGACTTCCGCAATGGCGGATATTGACAACAGCATTGAACAGCTTATGGGAATCGATAAATGCTACTGTACAAAAATATCAGTCACCACCGGGAATCGAACCACGGACCTTTCAATTGCCGGTTGAGCGCCCTTAACCACTAGACCATGGAGACCTTTCTGCACAGCAGCATTCATTTTCAACTTGGCCATATCGGCTCGTACCTCACAAGTTAGTTTGAAGTGACTGACAATTGAATAAACTGACAAATATACATAAACAGAATTTTTATTAATTTCGAATTCCTTTTAATTGCTATTACTTTAATGAATGCTGCTGTACAGAAAGTTCTCCATGGTCTAGTGGTTAAGGGCGCTCAACCGGCAATTGAGAGGTCCGTGGTTCGATTCCCGGTGGTGACTGATATTTTTGTACAGTAGCATTCATCGATTCCCATCATCTGTTCAATGCTGTTGTCAATATCCGCCATTGCGGAAGTCTTCAGTATAAAGTAATAGCAATTAAAGGAATTCGAACTTAATAAAAATTCTGTTTATGTATATTTGTCAGTTTATTCAATTGTCAGTCACTTCAAACTAACTTGTGAGAATATACCAATGTATCATACAGGTTCTCACACCTTGGATGCATGTAAAGTATGATTGTTCTAGAAATAAATGTGAAAATAACGATTCCACAGATATTCCTGCATGGAACCGATTTCGAATCACTTCACAAACATGTGGATCCTGAAGGACTACCAGCTGAATGGAATGGCAAAAGAGGTCCTTTCACAAATAGAGTTACAAGAGCAATAATCAAAATGAATGAGCATAAATTCAAAGGTGAGTTGAATAATCTTCTGTTTATCGTTCATTATTATAATGACTTCAAAACTACACGGTAGATGATCGCTCATCTTTATAATAGACACGGTGATTGAAAATTATCTTATACTTCTTGAAAATTTGGAAAAATGCTATACTTCAGGAGAGTTGTCTATTTCTATTAAAACTAATGTTAAAGTACGTCTAATACGGTATTTGTGGATAATGTCATCATCTACGGGTACCAAGGAGTAGTAGTATACTTGTGCAATACCGACTCTACACAGACCTTTATAAAGGTTTCTTTATATATATAGACAGAGTGCGCATAAATTATTGAGCGCATTTCATAGGTGAACAGAAGAATAAGAAATTAGTGTACAAAATTGTGTGTGGATTTATTGAAAGGCATTTACAATCAGTTTTTGCAACACAAGACAAGCTGAATAAATTTATAATAATTCCTATTCTGCTAACTCCTGTAAACATGTTATTTACAAGCATTGACTCAATTGCAACTCTTCCACGCCCTGCCCACATCGTCACAGTTAAGCAGGCGGTGTTATGTGGTAGTCATTTCAAATTCTAGCAGCTATACAAAATATTTTTACAAGAATGGAAACGCTAATGCAGTTATTTCTCTATAGTCTACCTATGAACTGTGAAAGTTGAAATAAAGGCAGCCATTCTATTCTATGAACTGTGCTCAAAGCTTACTCTCTGAGGGAGTTGTTCATTAAGAACCAAAATAATAGGTATAGCCTACTCTTGTAAAAATGCATTAAACTTTTCGGTTAAAGTACAATGTACAAAAACTGTTTGAAATTCTTATTCACCTATATGAGATGATTATGTTTTATAATTATTAATTATTTTTAAATAACTATATGATCACTAATTTCATTAGAAATGTCACCCGTCGTTGTCCTGATATAAGGCTATTTATATTAACTTTTTGTTGTAAATTCAACGACTTACAGTCAGTTTTAGATTGTGAATATACAATAAATGTACTCACACTTGGCCGAACGTTTTCGAGTTGTTGAAACTCAAGGCCCGTGAAGATGAGTTTCTACAACTCGAAAATGTCCGGCCAAGTGTGAGTACATTTATGAAATATTCACAATCTAAAACTGATTGCAAGTCGTTAAATTTACAACAAAAAGTTAATATTAACAACGCAGATCGATATGGAACAAGAAATCCAAGAATGATTTGTAACTTTCTTTTTCACCCAATAATGTGCATATTGTATCCTGCACTAATTTCATTTGAAATGTCACCCGTCGTTGTCCTGATATAAGGCTACATATACATATTTATCAAATTAAAATACAGGTATAAAGATGTTACAAGCTTTATTATCACTTACCCGGTGGTTCGGAACCCACCTAAAATAGTAGGTCCACCATGTTCCCCGTAACATGGCACAATCGGCGAGGTGGAACTACCCGTAAGGGTCTCCCCACCATTAAAAGCCATACGCTTATTATTATTACAGGTATAAAAAATATATATTTCCGGGCCTGAATTTGTGACAGTAGCTGCTGAGTCCAGTAGGCTAACCAAATACTTACAAATATCTAATTGGTTCACTTGAATTTCCTCCACCCTGAGAAGGCTCTTTATAATTTTTGATAAACTTCCCTCCCCTTCCCTACGGCGGAAATGCATACTGGAACCTATATTTTCACAAAAAACTGCACTGTGAAAATATATCTATATTTCAGGGCAACAACGCGGGTGCCGTTTTCAATGAGATTAGCAGCTGTATATATAGAAACCTGCATTTTTAGGTCTGTTTTGAAGCGGTGCTGACTTCAAATTACAAATTTAGAGTCTGCTTTGGCGTCATGACACCAAATAGAGTATGAGTTAATTTTATTCGCGCCGGACCCAAGTAGAAATAAAATACGAGTTTTTATTCTTGATCGATGTAACTTACCTAATAGGAAGTGGTGAGAAGTTCTTATCATCCTTGAAATGGAGATCAGTATTGTTACAATATCCTATAATAATACAGTATTCATCTTGAAATGACAAATCAAACAACTCTTTGAACTCTATAATGAAGTTGAATCGTTGGCAGGATTAGATTTCGGGGGGGCTCTTCAAGGGGGGGTCTGGGCAGTGGCTTCGCCAGGATCAGGTTTCGGGGGGGGGGGCTCACCAAGGCAGGGTCTGGGTTATAGGAGAGTCCGGATTTTTAAAAAATTAGTGGTGTAATAAGCTAATCTAGACAACTTGTTGGGCTCGCTTGTAAAACGCACCCAACCCAAAGTTCATGAAATCGGAATTTTTTATCATAGCACACTGATTTTACACGCTTGCATAGAACTTGAGTAATTTGTGTGTTTTCATTTATAAAATCCCCATTTTATGAACTTTGGGTGCGTTCAGGCTAGTGGGTTACACTGAATTTTAACTTCAAAATTAAATTTTCTACAAGATGAGTTTATTGAAAAAGGTGATTTATCAATAATTAACAAAGTTAATCCACTTCAAACTTGAAAAATTGCGTTTTATTTAATGTAATAAATAAATAGTTATGGTAGTCACAGTTTTCTAACATGTTTTATTCGATTTCGTAGCTCATTTTAAATCAAAATTATCCATTTGAGCACCTAACAAGTTTCTATATGAGGAAAAATTTGAAAAATGCATTAATCTGACTATAACTGTAGCTATATTCTATTACCCAAACAGGGTTTCTGTATTCTGTTCGTTATAATACTACAAAACAGATAGAACCCTTCGGCTTTAATAAGTCCTTATCTATTAGTTATTTGAGAATTTTTTATTTCTGAAAAATTTCGGGGGGGGGGCGGCCTGGGCCCCATGGGCGGTCCCCCTGGCTACACCACTGATCGTTGGCGTTCCAGTGAAACTGAATTTTAAAAAGTGGATATTTTCCAAAAAAGCATTAGTTGCTAAAAGCGACAATGAAAAAAGGAAATGACGCTATCATAATAATCTTATATTGCATAGTGGAAGTAATATCTTATATTGTAAGAAGTACGGTATATCTTATCTATAATCTTATACTTGAAGTTCTTGTTCCATAACGATCTGCGTTGTTAATATTAACTTTTTGTTGTAAATTTATTATATACTCACAATCTAAAACTGACTGCACGTCGTTAAATTTACAAAAAAAAAGTTAATATAGTCTCATTTTGCATAGTGGTTCGGAACCCACCTAAAACTGTAGGTTCAACTCATCAATCACCATCATCCAGTTCATTACTCACGCACACGTCTCAGACCTATGTGGGCTCGCCGAAAAAAAATAATAATAAGTGTATGTCTTTTATTAGTGGGGTAGTTTCACCTCGAAGTTTGACATGTAGGCTAGATCTAATCACAATATTGGAATCATTTTTTTTTCGAAGGATGAAGCCCACATATAGGTTTGAGACCCGTGCATGAGTAATGAATTGGATAATGGAGATTGATGATGATGATGAGTTGGACCTACTATTTTAGGTGGGTTGTGAACCACCGGGTACCGGTAGGTGATAGAAATGCTTATAACATAAAGTCATAGAAGCAGTCACCCATCCAAACGCATTCTTCAGCGGTCGTAACTGAACATCACGATCGCATGAGCACCAATCAATAGTGGAAGTAAAGTGTTATTGAAGGTATTGAAATTTATGTTTATTATTCAATTATGTTAGACAGTAGGCCTATATCTTATTTTATATCTTCCATTTTCAAAACAAGTTATGTGATTTCTTTTAAATTTTGTTTCAGAATGGAAACAGTTCACCTACAGGGAAGATAATTGATCAATGACTAGTTTAATATTTCTTAAGACTTATATTCGATTGACGAAGTTAAAAACTTTCTTAGCCAATCTAAAAATATCACATCTTTTTGAGCCCTGCGGAATTGATTCAGTGAGACTGAGCACGGAAATATGCGAAATAAATTAATACGGTATTATTGTGGACATAGCTCATGGAAGAAGTGATTGATAGATGATTTTTTATTATAGAAATCCACGATCAACGATCCCTTGGCCTTGAAGTAATAATTGTAAGTGCTGGAATGGTCGGAGTGTATAAATATAAATTCTAAAAAATAAGAATAAGAATTGAATGAAGGATTTCATAATCTGTAATTAGATAACGTTTTTTGTATTATATTTATAAGAAATAAAATAAATAAAATGTTAAATTTGAACTGGGGGTTTCATGATTATCGTATTTGATTTATAAGGTACCATACCGTACTTATTTGATGCCAACATATACAGGCCTACAGAACAGAATCAATTAGTTGGGTAAGTACCAGCAAAGACAATTTTATAAAGTAGTTAATGTTACACGGTACATTATAATAATTATTATCCTTGGTAACAATAATTTAATCCTTGCTAGAAAATGATAGCTGATCACAGCGATCATTGATCTTTATGGTGATCAGTACTCAATCATATACTGTACAGTAAAACCTGTCTAAGACGGACCCCTTGTGAAACGGAAACCTGCTGAAACGGAATGTTTCATCCGGTCCCTAGGAATTTTGTAACCTGCCAAAACGGAATTTTTTCAGTCCGGTGGAGTTCCGCCTTACACATGTTTTACTGTAATACCATTTTCTGGTGAATTAGTGCACTGGTTCATTATTGGGAAGGAACCAAAACATCCCTGACAATATTGCAAGAGAATAAGCAAATTTAGATCGAATTAGGCGTAATTAAAACATATTGATTTCCTACTAGCTCTACTACTGAATAACAATTTTTCTCAAAAATATTGGAAACAAGAACTCAAGTATACCCTTATGGAAAAGTGGGCTAGTTCCAGATCTGGCCAGATCTGGTTATATACGGGTTGATCTGGTCAGGTCTGGCCAGATCTGGGATGCCAGATCTGGATTCATTCCAGATCTGGCTGGCAGATCTGGCCAGATCTGGGATGATAGATCTGAACTCATTCCAGATCTGGCCTGGATTCATTCCAGATCTGGAATGAGAAAAAATTTAAATTGAAAAACAATGCTATGGAAAAATTCAAATATTAAAACTAAAAAACAGTGCAATATATGAAAAACAAAAGGTTCATGATGCAATTCAATTCCTATGACAACTTGTAAAGATTGGCAGTATTTATCCATTGTGAGTGAATTTTATTTTAAATTTTCAAAATTCCACTATACTTTAAAATTATAATCCAATAAATAGTTTTGATTTTTTTTGTGATATATAATGTTAAAAATATTGTCAAAAGAAATAAGGAAATATATCAATTCAAATTCAATTTATTTTTCCTTTTTACAATACATACCGGTACCAAAAAAACCTTTTTACAAAAACCAATTCAAAACAAAATAAATTAAAATAGAAATTTACTATCAATAAACAAGGAAGGCAAAGTCTTAAAAAAATATAAATGCATAAAAATAGAATAATAATTAATATAGACACTAATTATTCTTTATTTGCAAGTATCACATGACTAATATACTAACTATTATTGAGAGCATAATTTGAAAACTATATATTATTAATAATACATAGGTAAGACCAGTGGCGTAACGTTTTCCGGTTGGGCCCCCCCGCAACCGATTTTACGGGCCCCTCAAAATCATATAAATATCCCCCCTCACCCTTGCCGCCCCCACCCCTCCCTGAAAAACTTGCATAATTATTTTGTGGGCAGTTACAATTATGTAAGAACTAAACACCTTTTTATAAATTAAATTTTAAAATTCAATCATGTTTCAAGGGGGGCAAGTCTAATGATTTGGGCTGTAGCGTGCGGGCTTCTGAAAGATGGAAATAGTCAAGAGTTGATTATATTATAAATAATTAATCTTGAAACCTAGAAACCTTGAAATTGATGTCTTCCATAGGATCCACATTCACATCCTCCTTGTTAGCACCTTCGCTCCTTTTCCCAGAAAATGTGTTCTCTCAGAATTCGCCTCATTTGCAGACACGGACACAGGTTCAATTTTTAATAAAAAGGCATTTTATCTAAATTACCGCGAAATTACTAAGTCAGGAAAAGAGAAAAAAATTAAGAAATTTATTCTTAAGAGACAGAAGATAGAAAACGTAAACTACTTATACAGTACTTGATCCTATTATAAGAAAAAAATTCAACTGCGTTGGGAGAACTGACAATTGTTCCAAAACTATTATTTATATACTTATACAATAATCACGTAATTTATCCGATATATCAAGGGTATAAATATTCCTTCTGAGTATATTGTTTAAAAATGTACTAGTCGATAAAAAATAGAAATAACTAAAGCATGACCGTACAACATAACAATACCATAAACGCAGCATGTTGAAAAATAGAATAGAAATGAAAAAAAAATGGCACTCCAAATAATAAAATTCACGATCACGAACTCAATAATGAATAAACATACGGTTTACTCTAGGCCAATTTACCGGACACGTGTATCCAACAGGACGATTCAAAAGAGACTGAATTCAAAATACTGTATGAAGAAAAATATTGACTTTATTTCTACACAACCCCCCACTTCCCATTACTTCGTATATGCTAATATGCATCGAGGAATTCGATGGGAAAATAATATTAATTTCCTCTAATATTTGCACTGTGGGGACATAGCCGTCATGATTTATAACAGTCTAGATAAGTTTGTTTGAAGAGTGTTTTGTCCTCGGTATCTCCATTCCCGAAGTCACAACATCCTGCTTCTGAATTCCTTCACTATCTGCGAATTATCTGCTATCTGGGAATTAATTGATAAAGTAAACAATAAACATTGGCCTGACAATATTTAGCCAATCATTCTTTCTTTCTTCCTTCAGCGTTTCAGTTTTATTTCTTTTGGAAAAAAAATTTCATTTCAGTCTCGGCACGGGCCATTTCTTGAAAAAATATATTTTCATTCCGGGCCCCCTTATAGCCCGGGCCCCCCCGCGCCGCGGGGTCTGCGGGGGTGTACGTTACGCCACTGGGTAAGACATATGAAATCAATATACTGTAGCCTACATACAAAAACAAATTCAAAACAAAATAAATTAAAATAGCAATTTACTATTGTTACGTTTCATTTGCAATTCCCGCCGGCAAGCTTTGGTCAGTCAGCTGACATCATTCAATGCCTTCTACTGCTTTTTGACATTCCTTGATTGATCTGGTTTTCACTAGTTCTTAACCTCACTTTTTTCTCCTTGTGTGTACTTCTTATTTTTGCCTCCAATTCGGGGTTTTCTTCTGTTCATCTCAGTACAATTTAACTATGTTGTGAACTAAAATTACTAAATATTCTCAACTCAACTCGTCTGTGCTTTTGTGTGAATATTTCTTCAACAATTGGACTACTTGTTCTTCTGCATAAATATTACAATCGTAATCATTCCAAAATACTGGTGGACGAAATATTGTTTCATCTACATACCAAAAACCATTAACAAGTCAACTTATTCTCAACTCAACTTGTCTGTGCTTTTGTGTGAATATTTCTTCAAAAAGTGGACTACTTGTTCTTCTGCGTGAATATTACAATCATAATCATTCCAAAATATTGGTGGACGAACTATTTGTTTCATCTGCATACCGAAAACCAACTACCGTACTTGTGCTATCGTGAATTCATTATTACTCATGATTATCCTATATCTGATATATTAATGATGAACTGTGATCATAAACTTTCCATTAACAACTACTCATGCTTCTGCTCGAATTAAAAACGTTATTCATTCCATGAATTGTCTACTTGGATTACCTAATTTTGCCAGCTATGAACTGTTTATCCATTCGCCTAACCACACCAGAGCACTACACGTCCGTGGCAGATAAGTTTTTTCCGTAGGCTATTTTTTATGAACTTTGTTTTGTATTCTTGTTACTTATTTTCAGTTAACTCACTTATATTTGAATCAATAGAGCATATGTACTCAAACTTTCTCTTGAGAGTGTTCTTTTTCATACAGTCCACATTTCCCAATCCTTTTTACTATTATTTAAGAAGTGTGACTTGGAAGTGTGACTTGAGCTACCAATTTTCACTTTCTGGTTCTCCTCCTTAATGTGGCATAACACACGATCCAATATTACAACTATCAAATAAACAAGGAAGGTCCCTGTAAAATCTTAAAAAAGATATAAATGCATAAAGATAATAGAATGCATATAAAAATTCATTCTTTATTTGCAAGTATCACATTACTAATATACTAACAGAACTATTGAGAGCAGAATTTGAAAACTATATATTATTAATAATACATAGGTAATAAGACTCTTTGATAATTGCTGCATATTTGTTAATTGTCTTTCCATCATACAAAAAACCTCATCTGACAGGTCATCATCCTTTTTGAAAAAAACTTAATGTACTAATATGTACAATAATAATGTAATAATTATTAATCTCTATCTATAAAAGGATGATACCCTGTCTCACTCATCAACGCAGAGCCAAAACTACTAAGCCTATGAACTTGAAATTTCGTATGAACAATCCTTATAGGATTTCACCGTGCAATAAGAAAGGATTTTTCAAAATTCGCAATTTTAGGGGTGTTTTTAGGGGGTTAAAGTTTTGCCTATGCAAAGCATGGGTACATGGCTAGCTAGCTTACTGGGATCTTTTAATCATATGGAAAATAATTTGAAATTTATCGATCTGCTGTACATGCTGTTTTTATGAACAAGCTGTTTGTGTGTTTTGCAAATCATCATTCACCTAAAGCTGGGCATTCACGTTCCAACTTGCAGTACCACTTGCAGTACTGCTAGTAGTACTGCTAGATGGATAGTCGACTCCACTCACGCTCCTACTTACAATCCAACTTTATTCCTAATCAGCTGTGAACGTCGCTCTTGAGCCGAAAAATGTAACCGAAGTTGCCCGATGTTGCCCGAACTTACCCGAAGGTCATGCACTGACTGAGATAATTATGGACGAATTTGATCCGACTGCCCCACACACGCTCCAACACCGTCGACATTCGTAAGTCGTCCCTCTAGTGGTCCATCTAGTCGTCCATCTACAATTCCAACCATCCAACAAGCCCATTCACGTTCCGTTTTCGGATCCAACCTTGAAGGTTGGACTGCAAGTGGTACTGCAAATCGGAACGTGAATGCCCAGCTTTACCTACTGAACTTGCTGGCCAAACAGCTTAAAGGAACAGCTGATAGAAGTCAACAGTTTTTAATCATATGGCAGGCCCCTTAGCGGCATTATTTATGTTGTCTGGAACGCAAAAACTTTGCATGTAGGATACCGTGCAATTGGAGCCTTGCAGTATGTAGGAAACATATGACTGGGTATGATGAAATGTAATTATGCCGGGCTGATGACATCTGTTAACCAATGCAGCTAGAAATTTGAAATGTATTCTCAGTAGGAGGTGGCGAATAATAAAATAAAAAACCTAGCTTCTACCCTAATAGTCATGGAAGGTTTAAATTTGAAATGCTCATTGAGAGGTGGTGAGTAAGGTCTTACTGTGTAAGAAAACAATGAAGGAGGCCTCTCTGATCAGCTGGAAGAGCCCTAGGACTAACTTCTTCCTTAATAGTCCTAGAAGATTGAAATTTGAAATGTAACCTCAGTGGGAGGTGACAAATAATAAAATCAAGAATTTTTTATGAGAACGCAGCAATGCGCGTCGGGCCAGCTAGTTATCTTATATTTAGCCTAATACTGTAAATTATTTCATTAAATTATTATTCTAGTTATTATTCCAGCTAGTTATTTTATATTTAGCCTAATACTGTAAATTATTTCATTAAATTATTATTCTTTCTCCAATTATTTCATTTTATAATTAAACTGAATAAAAAGTTGATTCCTTTATTTTATTATGAATTTACATAAAACATTAAATTCTTCTACTATAGCAAACAATGTAGGTTATTTAGAATTAAGTATCCATATCTGGCCAGATCTGAATTTCAGAAAAAGTCCCAGATCTGGCCAGATTAAAAAAGCCAGATCTGGCCATATCTGAGTTCCAGATCTGGCCAGATCTAGAACCCAGATCTGGCCTGATCTAGAACCCAGATATGGCCAGATCTGGAACTCAGATATGGCCAGATCGGGTTTTTAATGTTCCAAAACCAGATCTGGCCAGATCTGGCTTTTTTAATCTGGCCAGATCTGGGACTTTTTCATAAGGGTATATTGGCATAATTGATCAAACTAAGAGAGTTCTTTGTTTCAAGTCGACCATTTTGCATTTGTTTGTCTGTTTCCAACACATTTACGGCTGAACGCATCTGTTTGCAACGCATTTACGGCGAAACGCATGGACCGAATTCAATGAAATTTTGCATGGATCTTCCTTTAGGGTTTAGGGAATGCTCAGCAATGTACGTGTAAAGCCGCGTCTCCACCAACCGAACATGTCTGCCAAACTTTGTTGGCGAATACAAAAAACGGACAAACATTAAACATATGGGTCACCGAACATGTTCGTGAGTTCAATTGAAATGTTCGGTCTGTGAGCGAACAGTGACGACCAACAACAGGTTCCCACCACACCGATTATAATGTTCGAGGCTTCCACACCAAACCAACACCAAACAATGTTCGGCGACTGAGATAATTCCAGCGAACAGTGTTCGCCGAGCATGTTTGGTTGTTGGAGACGCGGCTTAAGGATTCTCAAAATTCGCTTTATAGGATATTTAAAAGAAAAAATAATGGCACTGAAGCAGGAAACCCACTGGCCCGGCACCGGCGGCGACCGATACGTAGGCCTACCGGCAACATTGCTTTGCGTTGTTTTCATTGAACAGCAACCCACTATATCTGTCCGTCACCGGCGGCGGCGACAAAAGCTCTTGCATAGCTGATCTGAAGAGATAAAGCAATCTATTATAAAAATTACTGAAAGCCAATTTTGCATCTTTTTCAGAATAAACATCATTCCACAGTTCATCATTAATTTTGTTTAAAAAATCAGAGCTATTGAAAGAAAATTCATTATTCAAATGAGCAGGCAAATCACCAGATACCATATCACCTAGATTAGAACTTATTCGACCCATGGACCATGACAGCTTCATGATCTGTTATCGAACAATTATAAGTAACTTATCAACTTCTCAAGGAAATTATGAGTCAAGTACCCGAGGTTGGATTCAATTTGTACCAGCGTCCGGGATGCTAGCATCCCACTTCAAGTTGAAAATGACGTGATTTGTGTTGGGATGCTAGCCTCTTGGACTGCTATTTTATTTCAATGTTTTGTCAGTCGTCAATATGGCCCCGACGAATGAAGAGATGTTGCTGCTGATGCTACTAGTCTGGGCACATATGGCTCTGGTTTCACTACTAGCCGTCCTGTAAAAGTTGACTAGTTGACCTTGAAGACATCTGCAGCGTTGCATGGGCCATATGTTTTTAGAAATGAGCGATTAACACTCCCTTCGCCATGGCTGACTACCAAACGGTCGTGCGCCCAGACTAATTGTTTCTACTGTAGCTATATAGGCTATAGGTCTCTGGGAGCCTTGGGCATATGGACAGCCAGGAAGTAAACATGTGTAAAGCCCCTTCCCCCTTTCCACGTTTCCTTTTTTCAAGTTAGACCGGGACCCCGCGGCATACAGTGAATTCGGGGGCCTCCTTTTCCAAGCATATTAACTTTTTTGCAAGTTTCATATCGTCTCTTTATGACACCTCCCTTGATCGCGGGGCCCTCGGCAAATTCTCGGGCTTCTCTATGAAACGCCCACCTAGCGACGGGCCTCTTTATTAGTCGTTTTATGGTTGATGTTGTGGAACCCCATAAGATAACATTCAAACAAACAGTTATAAGATTCAATAAAAATCTAGAAATAAGATTTTATCAATTAGTTCTTTTTTATTAAATATCTGGGCCATTTACATGACAATTGAAGCCACAAAATCTGTTCAGTGTTCTGATGAAAGAGGTTGAAATTATTGACAAATTCTTATCAATTAACTTTTTGCAAGAATAAATAAAATATTTTACTCACGTAGGCTGAAACGTTTTCGAGTCGTGATGATTCATTCTGAATAGCATCCTTTATTGTCAGTGTCGGTTTGTTGTTAGGAGAATTATTGTGGTTTTCGTAGAATGTGATCAAAAAGTTTGTGTGATTTAAAATTTAAATGTTCATGGAGGATGTTTTGTCTATTGTTTGTGGTTTGTTTGAATAATTTCATAAGTTTTTGTTAAATTTTGAGTTTGAGACAGTTTTTGTTGAATTGAATGGTATGTAGCAATGTTATTCTTATCCTTGTTCAATCTCTATCATCCAATCTCTATCAGACCAATTTCTATCATTCCGGTTTTTGCCAAGATTTTTGAAGCAATCATATTTGCCCAACTGTATAAATACCTTGAGGAGCATGGCCACCTGGCTCCTACGCAGTTTGGTTTCAGGAAAGGAAAATCCACTGTCATGGCTGTGGAATCTCTGTTAGAGTCAATTCTCAAATCTTTTGAAGAGAGAAAATCTGCTTTTTCAATGCTATATGTGATCTTTCACGAGCATTTGACTGTATCCCTCATACAATTCTATTAGAGAAATTAAAGCATTATGGCTTACAGGATGTTGCAGTTCAAGTATTTGAGTCTTACCTCTCTGAGAGAAAACAGATTGTTAGTTGGGATGATCAGAACTCAATTCCTCTTCTTGTGAAACAGGGTGTGCCACAGGGATCATTGTTGGGCCCATTGCTTTTTCTTGTTGCTATAAACGACTTGCATTACTATCTTGATGGACATGTACTGTTCTATGCTGATGATACTACCTTGTTCTCAGCAAATAAGAGTGTTGCCCAGGCTAAAGCCTCTGTATTGGAGCTGTACAATAAAGCTCGAAAGTGGTTCTCACTAAACAGATTATCTCTGAATGAGGCAAAAACTCAAAGCATATTCTTTTCCCTATCAGATGTCAGTGAGAATTTGGAGCCGGTTCAACTATTGGGTTTCACTCTTGATGCCAAATTACTCTGGGAACCTCATATAGACAGGGTATGTTCCAGTCTCAGCAGCATCATTTATTTATTAAGAAGACTGATGTCTGAACTGCCTATTTCGGTGGTCAGACAGGCCTATTTTGCTTTTTTTCACTCAAGGTTGAGCTATGGTTTAAAATTATGGGGTCATGCATCTAGCACCTCTAAAGTGCTATTAATTCAGAAAAGGGCAGTCCGAGTGATTTCTGGAGCAGGCTATCTTGACCACTGTAAGCCACTTCTTTCTAAAAACGGCATTCTGTCTGTCTTCAATGAATTTATTTATCAATGTTTGAAAGAAATATATCAGATTCAAGACAATCTACTAAAAAATACTGATATTCACAGCCACTTCACAAGAAACCGTGAGAGTATTCATATTCCAAGATGCAGACTAGAAAAGTCAAAGTCCAGCTACCCTATAATGGCCTACAAATTCTTCAACTTACTACCAACTCAAATTAGAGCATTGCCTAAAAAACGATTTCTCCATATACTTAGGTACTGGCTAACAACTGTGAATCCATTTTATTCAGTAGAGGAATTTATAGCTGCTGATCACAGCACAATGATCTAATTAAGAATATTTTGTATTTTTAAAACTATCCCCAAATACAGGAGACCAACTTAATTATCTGATGTAAAAATTGTAACTTTTCCTTCCCACTAATTTCAGGTAGCCTATCTGTTGTTATTGATACTGACTGTAATATGTATTGTTAATGTTGTGACTGTTTATTGTATATTTTCATTATGAATTGTGACTTGGCTTAATGTAACTTTCATGTTCAACTGGCCTAATAAAAACTTGAAACTTGAAACTTGAATCTAATTTTAAACTTATTTTATTCTTAGGCTATATTGACCAAGAATGCGGTCCCACCTATTAAGTTTTGGGGGTGAGGGGTCAGAAATTGAGTTTTTTATGACCTCTATTGACCACCGCTCCTGCTTACCCTTTCCCGAGTGAAAGGCTGTTTTGAAGGGGGTGGGTGTTGAATCTAATGACCTTCCCCTCTTAGGATATTGACTCAAATTGTTGCGGATGACCTACAATCTCGTATATAGCTTAATAATGCTGATTAATCACATTCTTGTTGGAGATGCATAAAGTGCTTTCAAAAGATGAGAGGCTGTGGTTTTGGTTAGGCGGGGGTTGAGTACCACAAGAGAAAGGGAGTTGCGAGAGAAAAGGCGGTAGATAGCGCTGGAGTGCAATCGATCTGTAAAGTGAGAACGCCTAGAGGCCAGAGAGCTGAGAGCTTGAAAAGTAGAGAGAACATCGTCAGTCGAGTTCCAATGATATTACCTCCAGGTGAATAGCTGCAGCTATTCACGTGTTTTATTCACTAGCGGATGGATGTCTTTTTGAGACAGCGGTGAATGAAAATGGACCGCTCCAGGTAAACTGTGCTCAACATTAATTTATCAGTGTAAATCGTATTTCAAATAATCCATAGTTGACCATATTCATTCACTCTATGCAAACTTATAGTCAAGGTACAAGAGTTAACAGCCCTGCAAATCATTAGGCCTATACCAATATCATCTTTTTGATTCATATTCTGTAAACAATTGAATTTATATTATGAAACCCCCCCCCCCCATCTGGCTCTTAGTCAAATGTTTAACTTTGTAGTTAGTTTGTTATCGAAAAAATATAAAAAATAATAATAAGCTTTTGATTGTGGAGAGAACCATACATACAGTTAGTAACCTAGTAACTCGCCATTTGAGCAATGTTATGAGGAATATATGGAGAGCCTACAATTTAAGGCTGTGCGCAGGGTTTTTGGTCATAATTTTTTTTCGATGTTCATTGTATTGGATATTATTAAGGTATTTAAATTTCATCTATTGCCATAAGAAACTAGTTTTTCCATCAAATATTTTATGGAATATGGGAGTTCAAAGTTGAAATTTTTCGGTTTTTTCGGGGCAATTGAACTCACCTACGAGTTATATTAAATTTTTGATAATTTTTTTAAAATGAAAGACACATTGTGAATAAAATGACATCTTTTTTATTCCAATCAAACAATTAGTTTTCTCAAAATAAATTTTTTAAAACGTGAATAATTTCAGTTTTTCAAAAACTTATTTTGAAAAAACCAATTGTTAAATTGAAATAACAAATGTGTCATTCTTTTCCCCAAGGTGTCTTTCAGTTATAAAAAAATTTTCAAATGTTTAATATAACTCGTAGGTGAGTTCAATTGCCCCCAATAACCGAAAAATTTCAACATTGAACTCCAATATTCCATAAAATATTTGATGAAAAAAATTATTTCTTGTGGCAATAGATGAAATTTCAATACCTTAATAATATCCAATACAATGATCATCGAACAAAAATTATGACCAAAAACCCTGCGCACAGCCTTAAGGTACGTTATTAACTCACTTAGTGATTGATAATACTCACCCATGTAAGCGAAGTTTTGAGCGCTCGTGACTGAACATGATTCCACCGCGTGACCAATATAGAGAAATATCGCATTTGATGAATTGTCATTTTCAATGTAATATATTCTATTAATATATTTTAAGTGAATTCAACGACTTGCAGTCAAAGTTAAAACTATCCACGTTATGTAGGTTTAAACGCCCACTGTGCAAACGGTTCTTTTGGTATGATGTTTACCATTTTGTATTATCCTGTTATAAATTGATTTACTGACTACTGATGTTCTGAAATGACGTATTAATGCTGTAAGGTGGAAGAGATGGTTTTACAAAATATACCTTTCACTCCTATGGTGGAATTTACACTGACATTTACGCTGTAGAAGGTCAATACCGTATTGTTTTCGAAGTCCACTTGGAGTTAGGGAAAACTATGTCAAGACGCCACTTATTGGTACAACCCATGCAATATTTCATTTGCATTATTGTGATCCACTAATGGATGGTGCTGAAATAAATTTAGGCTTGTCATCAAAAATTTTTATAGAACAAAATTTTTGTGAAAGCCCCCCTAGTTAAGGGATATTAAAAGGAGGACCACCACCAGGTCCTGGGGAGTCGCTGCAGTCATTTAAAAGGGGTACGGTACGTGAGGTACGGTACAAATGAGAATAATTATTAAGAACTCAAAGCAGTCATTGTTTTAATTTTAATGATGAAACAAAAGGAACACATGTTCTATAAAACATTGAACTCTTTTTAAAATCTGTGATGTTTTCCATGACGAAATACTTATAGTGAACAACCTAATATCAGAACTGACACTGTATTTCAATTTAATATATAAATGAGTAATATAAATGAGTAAAGACAATATATTAAATTGAAATACAGTGTCATTTCTGATACCAGATTCTTTTTTAAAACTTTACAATTTTCGATGTTTCTTGCGGTAATACAGTATATAGAATAAGTTACTAATAAATAACAGCAGCTACACTCGTAAATTTAACTTACCTGTAGCTGTGGTTATTTTTATTGTCATATTATAAACCTCACATCTTCACATTTTTATACTCTCAACTAATAATATCAAAACATTTTCAATTTTTCTTACTCTCACTTCTTACCACCGGGTGAGTGACAAAGCAGATAATGCCATGGTATAGCTGCTGGTCACTCTTCAAGTGCGCAGTTCCGAGCGCTTGTGACTGAATCAAAATTTTATTTTATATATGGTTGTGCCTCCTCTCATACCATTGCACTGCTGATGAACGTATGATGATTGTGGTGTTGCAGTACAATAAATAGTTAGGTATTAAATTAGGATTATCACTACTCTCGATCACAGGATATAAATTTATCAGTTGAGATCGAAATAAAATTTAGGTTCGACCTTGAATGAACTATCATTTGTGTAATCAAAAGCCTGTATTATGAATAAAGGACTTCCATGTTGAATTTAGCCACAATAATGTTTTAAACGTCAAACAAGTGGGATAGAATAGATTTATTTTTGTCTTGCACGTAGAATAAAGCCAGTTAATGCTTCAGTTGTGAACTCCATATTCAACTTTGAGCGATTGGTGAAAGATCAGGTACAATCTATATTCTAAAAATCATTCTGTAATTATAAGAATCCCCTTAAATTCTTCTTACAAACTTTAACGGCGCTAAAGCCCTTGGTGAGCATATTTGCCTCCCTCACAGTCACAACTCCTCTACACACAAGTCTCTCCTTCAGCATCTCACTCCAAGAAAATCACGGGTCGTACGTATTCATGAACGTTCCTCCAGTTTCTCTTGATCCGAGGGACTCTTGAAATGTGATGTATTCAAATAGGCATAAATCCTCTAGATAACACCCATATCGGCAGTAACTTAATCTTCACATCTTTTCCATTCCTTATCTGTTCTTTGGGTTTCCCTTCTATCACCTAGAATTATTGCCCCTTTCTCATTTCTTTTCTTTCATTTAATCTTTTCAGGTGTCCTCTTCAGCGCAATCGTTGCAATTCTACAAACCTAACAATTTGTCAACTATTTCCATTCTGTTCCAGTTCATAGTTGAGGCGTATTTCCCATTCATCTCCCTCTCTGTATGAATACATTAAAAACCACGTATTAGTTATTTTTCCTTTAATGCAAATGATAGCCGTGAGCCTTAGCAGGTTCAGTCAGATTAAGATAAGCTACAAACCTCTTGGGCCGTCTCTGTAAGGGTGACCGATTTAATTGACCAGCAAAAAGAATGGTCTCCGCTGTAAAATCACTTCCCGGTGGTTCGGAACCCACCTATAAAACTGTACATCCAACCCATCAATCACCATCATCCAAGTCATTAGTCACGCACAGGTCTCAGATCTATGTGGGTGTGGGATAACCTCCAAAAAAATACTTTCTATTCGAAGTTATAATTTTCATATTGGATCTTTACCCTCCGGATACCAATTAATATAAATATAAAGGCTTAAATATCTGCAATATTTTTGGTTAAAAACCAAAACGCAGGTTTTTAAACCTTTAATTATATAATTTTCATTTTGTAATAATGTATAGGTACCGGTACTAGATATTTTTTCGTTATATATATATATATAAGTTATATATATAATCTACTTTTATATAGATAGATTTGAGTGTTGGAGAGGACCTGGAGTTCTAGCTCCGCCCTTAACAAAGTTGATCAATCAATTTTATTTGTAGTGGTGAAGGTGATACTGTGTAATATATCCATAATAATGAATAATAAGACGAAGTTGTCACAACCACATTTGTTAAAAATAGTGAGATACTAGTTTCGGTTGTTACACCATTATCAATCTCAAACAAACTCGGTTACATACCTGGTGTAACAACCGAAACTAGTATCTCACTATTTTTAATAAATTTGATAGTGACAACTTCGTCTCATTATTCACTATAATCAATCACAGACCGGGCAATAAAATACTGTACCGTGTACCGCTCTCAGGACGCGGTGGGAACTATACCCTTAAAGGGTCTCTCCATCAATAAATAATGCCATACGCTTAGGCCTACTATTATTTTCGATAATTTCCATTTGATAAATAGTTCTTGAACCAAATTAATCTTTTCTACATAATTGTATGACGAATCCGATCATTTGAGATGAATTCAATACTGAAAACTACATTTTATTTCTAATTATATCAAACCACGGTGTAATAGATACAACATACAAAATATAGCATCCTGTAAAGAAACTTCATGATTACATTCAAGCGGCCTAGCTGACAACGATCTAGTTAATAACATTGAGTGATGAAATATTTATCATTGTTTCGTGGAAGAGATAGGAGAGTAATTTTTACTGACATGCAATGCCCAATAGCCCAAATGCCAAATGAATTTGAAAGGTTTCAGCAGTTGGCTCTCTGATCTCCATTTGCTGTTTACTTCTCTGTCTGATGAGAGGCTTAGTAGAAAATCTCTAGAAATCCATAGATAGGTAATTTATTACCTGTTCTAGTGCCAGTTACAATTGATTTATTCCATGCCATATTCCTATTGCATCTGGAGAAATTGCGTGAAGCCTATTGTTTGCATGTAGTTCAGCATTGATAATCATTACAAAACAATTGGGAGAGTAATGTTCTCTACTGTATAATCACTTCCCGGAGGTTGGGAACCCACCTAAAACTGTAGGTATAACACATCAATAACCATATAAACATCATCCAATTCATTACCCACGCACAGGTCTCAGGCATATGTGGGCTTCATCCGAAAAAGAAAAAAATGTTGGAATAAAATTCATTACATCCGTTAATGCAATATTTTTTCGAATTGGGAGAGTCTTCTAGGAAGACATGATAAGATTTTTTCACATTTATTGTCTTTAAAAACGTTTGAACTTGATACCAGACATGATAAGATTTTTTCACATTTATTGTCTTTAAAAACGTTTGAACTTGATACCAGACATGATAAGATTTTTTCACATTTATTGTCTTTAAAAACGTTTGAACTTGATACCAGACATGATAAGATTTTTTCACATTTATTGTCTTTAAAAACGTTTGAACTTGATACCAGACATGATAAGATTTTTTCACATTTATTGTCTTTAAAAACGTTTGAACTTGATACCAGACATGATAAGATTTTTTCACATTTATTGTCTTTAAAAACGTTTGAACTTGATACCAGACATGATAAGATTTTTTCACATTTATTGTCTTTAAAAACGTATGAACTTGATACCAGACATGATAAGATTTTTTCACATTTATTGTCTTTAAAAACGTATGAACTTGATACCAGACATGATAAGATTTTTTCACATTTATTGTCTTTAAAAACGTTTGAACTTGATACCAGACATGATAAGATTTTTTCACATTTATTGTCTTTAAAAACGTTTGAACTTGATACCAGACATGATAAGATTTTTTCACATTTATTGTCTTTAAAAACGTTTGAACTTGATACCAGACATGATAAGATTTTTTCACATTTATTGTCTTTAAAAACGTATGAACTTGATACCAGACATGATAAGATTTTTTCACATTTATTGTCTTTAAAAACGTATGAACTTGATACCAGACATGATAAGATTTTTTCACATTTATTGTCTTTAAAAACGTATGAACTTGATACCAGACATGATAAGATTTTTTCACATTTATTGTCTTTAAAAACGTTTGAACTTGATACCAGACATGATAAGATTTTTTCACATTTATTGTCTTTAAAAACGTTTGAACTTGATACCAGACATGATAAGATTTTTTCACATTTATTGTCTTTAAAAACGTTTGAACTTGATACCAGACATGATAAGATTTTTTCACATTTATTGTCTTTAAAAACGTATGAACTTGATACCAGACATGATAAGATTTTTTCACATTTATTGTCTTTAAAAACGTTTGAACTTGATACCAGACATGATAAGATTTTTTCACATTTATTGTCTTTAAAAACGTTTGAACTTGATACCAGACATGATAAGATTTTTTTCACATTTATTGTCACTAAAAATGTAAGAACTTGGTTCCTCTTGAAAATAATATCTGTTAGTTACAATAGCAAAAATTAACCCATTTTGAACTATTTTACAACTTGATGAAATATTAGCGTCTTTCAAAATAATTCCAACCTCTATCGATTTCGAATCTATTTCGACAGGCATGCAAAATTTATTTGATTGAAAGTTCGACTATGGTTGACAAGAGCCATTATGAAGCGGAAGAGGATATTGAGAAAAAAACTCCTGTAAACAATGGAGTAGCACAGCTGAGCGGAGAGTGGTCTGAGAAAGCTTTTCAAGAGCTGAAGGAAACACCAGAAACTATTCAGAATAGTTTGGTTGAGTTGAGAAAGCTTATTTCAGGTGAGTAATGTTATCAGACTGCATAAGAAAAATCACAGAAATAATTCTTGATATGCATTAGAAGTTTTTAAAGTTACAACATTTGAGATGAATTCAATAGCCTACTGAAAACTACATTTTATTTCTAATTATATCAAACCGTAATAATCTTTAAAGTGAATAAAACAGTCATATCTTAATAAAACTCTAAAAATGGATGATATATCTCTGAGGATTATTATTCATGAAACACAATTCAATGTGCATGATACAATCTCAATGCATAGTGGTAGTAAAAATATTCAACAAGTAATCCACATTTGAGATGCTAACTGCAGTTATCTTGTACAAAAATTGAAACTTAATTTTCAATATTGAATTTATGTTTAACCCTAATTAGCTCCCAAGCTCCATCGCAACTTATCCAATCTCTAAATGTTATCATATAGCATGCTTGGAATCTTCTCTCAAATTATTTATTATATAAGATATTTTCTGGACTATTTACCTAAATCGAATTAATCATCTTGAACTTTCATGAAGTACGGTAACTTGGACTTGATATTTCTACTGCTTCTAGCCCATCTAGGCTACTATATTTCCCCATATTTGTGTATGTGTTTATACAATACGTGAATATTTTTCTATAAAATTTTGTATTAATTATTTGGTTTTTGTGTAACTTTTTATGCTCTAAGAGCAATAACATTAGACTATTAACATGATACATATCATCCATTATGGCAACCAGATAATGTTTTTTGGCTCAAAAGTTTTTATAAAAATTTATTATTATAAACTATTTTCAACTGTTTTTAGTGTTTCAAGTGAACTTTTAAATTAATAGTGGTAAAGTGAGAAGATTCATTTCATTATTTTTCGAGTGGCTTTCAGCATATCTTAAATTTTTAGTCTGTGTTAACCTCAATGTTTTGGACAATGTAAAATATTCAAAATTCGTGAAGGGAGCAGTCTTGAACTTGTCTGTTGCATCTTCTGTCTGTTGCACCTTCACATTCATTGTAAATTTGTCACAATAAATATTGTCCACTTTGTTGGTCCGTTATTTTTCAGAATGGAATAACTATAATAAGAATATTCAATTGTATAAATGCTATTATGTATACAATTGATTGCACAAATTCAAGAATTCATCGACATTTCATTCATTATTGCATTATCATCATTTTTATTTTTGAATATTTTAATTATTGCGTTTTCAGACGAACCCAATCTCAATGCGAAAGTTGACGATGCCTTTCTTCTTAGATTTCTACGAGCAAGGAAATTTGATGTTTCAAAATCTTTCTTTATGGTAAGAAATAATCACCGATGTTTGGAAATATATAATAAAAAACATGGGGACTACTTATCTCATAATTGAAAGAAAATGTAAGTCATTCAAAGGAATCAAAAGGAACTAAACAAGAAAAATCCTCCAATTACAAAATGTATTATTTATTACTTAGCCTATATCCTATAACCTTTTAAAATAATAACTCTTCAAATTGTTTCAGGTGAAATTTTTTTCAAAATTCCTGAAGTTAATAAATGAATGAAATAATCATTGTATTTGAAATACCTTATACCGTACAAAATTATGTAAATTAAAATAATGCTATATTTCTTCACAGTTGCAGAGGTATTACCAGATGAAATATGAAAGCCCAGAACTATTTAAAGTGTCCCGTCCTTCGGATAAATTACACATATTGAATATGCAATGTCAAATTATGCTAAAAGAAAGAGACAATAACGGATCAAGAGTCTACATATTCAGAGTTGGTCAGTATGATCATTTTTGAAGATATAATTCGCTTTCATAATTATTCCAAGTAAAAAATTATCAAGCAACCTAAATATTGAATAGGATAACCAAATAGCTTGATGATTTTGAACTCTGAACTTCTAAAGGTTTTTAAGACACCTTCAATAATAAATGTAAATTTCACCCTCAAAGAAAAAAGAAAAATTGCGTAACCGCTCCAGTTGACCTATAAGATAGTCATCGCATCAATAAATTAAAATGTTAAAAAATAATTTGAAAACAACCTACTATAAAGTCTGAAATCAAACAAAAAATCCAGTAAAGGTTTCTGTTCAGTTTTGGACTCAATCTAGAAGCTAGTTACTATTAATGTGATTATTATAAAATTAATTGATAATTTTATTATTATGAGCATATTTTTCATTTGTTAAAATATCAATAAGTAGCTTACCATATCGACACATTAACCACATTACATTAAGGAGACCCACATTGCCTTCTACAACTGCCTTGTCTTGTATGTTATGTTATATGTTATGTTTGAAGGGACGGATTCAAAGATCCAGAAGATTCAAAGATCCTCACACGTCAACTGAAGCTTATTGTGTGTCCCTAGTACGTTAGTTAGGCAAACCAATACCTGTGCCCTTTACAAGATCCAGGAGTTTCTTCCCTATGCTAACGTCCCATTCATCACCTGGTTGCTTAAAGCCAAACAGAGCCATTCTCCTTGCCCCGAGTCTCTCGCAATCCAGTATGATATGCTTGGCAGTCTCTTCAGACTGATTGCAAAGCCTACACATCTGATTTTCATTTCTGAGTCCGATTGTGTGGAGATGTTTCCTGAAGTGGCCATGTCCAGTTATCAGAGCAATTAGCTGCTTAACCTGACCTCTACCCAGCCTCACCAGCCAGTTGGTGAAGTAGGAGCTTGTGTCTGCTAGCAGCCTTTTGCCAAGTGCTTGGCCTGAGTGACCTTGCCATTGCTGGTGATGTAAGTCCCTGGACCATTTGTTTATTGTGTGGAAGGCAGTAGTTTTGCTTATGCCACAGCTTGGCTCTGGGCCAAAGAATGACCTACTAGAACCTTGCTTAGCAAGCCCATCTGCACACTCGTTGCCACCTATGCCTACATGGCCAGGTACCCAACCAAGATGCACAGAGTTGTGGGTTGCGAGCTTGCTGAGTGTTTTGTGACACTCCCACACCTTGTCTTGTATAGTTCAAGATGTCTATTATTTTTTTAGTATTTTGAGAAATTATTAGAAAAAAGGAAATAATAATAATTGAACGAACGAAGAACTCTGTTTAAAGTCGACTGTTGTCTGCATTTGCATTTGTCTGTCTCTTTGTAACGCATTTACGGCTGAACGCGTGGAACAAATTCTAATTTTTTTCATGGATCTTCCTTTAAGGAATGTCCAGCGATGTATGAGTAAAGATTTTCAAAATTTGCTTGCATTTGAAGGATATTTAAAAGTAAAAAAAGTAAAGGCATTCTTCTACAGGAAACATATGATTTTTAAAATGAGCTTCTTCATCATAAGCAATTGGACTCAGAATTCAAGTAGCTCTTGGGGGACTCTTATTTATCTGGATGAGCCATCATATGAATTAAGTTATCATTCATAAAAATAACATATTTATTTGTGAGAAATAAATCATTCTTATATTTTGAGTATAATAATAAGTGATTGCTACGTAAATTATAGCCATACAAATTTAATTAATATTGTTCTATAAATTCATTCATTCATCAAACAAGAATATGATCTGATTTGAACAATCAGCTGCCTGAATGGAAATGCAGCTTTGATAATGTGCTATAAAGTGACTTTTAGTGGGAAACAGACTACAAAAATAATTGAATCAAGGATTAGGTATGATCTGGTCAGTTTTGCGATGGTAATTACCATTTAGTACAATGACATACATCGAGTATGCTTCTCTGTACACGCACCCTTATTCTTGGGCGTGAGGTCTTCTGTTCACAGAACTATTAGTAATAAATATGAGTAGGTACAGGAATGTAGCATACTGTAAGTCACTAGTATTTTTCATTTTTTCAATATTAAGTCACTGTATAATAAAATAGCCTGATATTATGGGTTGTCTTTGGTTTTTCTTTTAGAAAAATGTGATGTGTCGCAAGTGTCAGTTGAAGATGTATTTAGTACGAATGTGATGGCGTTGGAGCTAGCTGTGAGGGAGCCTGAGACTCAAGTGGCTGGAGTCACTGCTATAGTCGACATGAATGGTTTCGGCCTTCAACAACATGCCAAATTCCTCTCGCCTTACTATGCAAAACGCACAGTGGATGTGGTTCAGGTATACGCCAAAAATATCAATAATAAATAAAATTAATATCAACAAATTATTTTTTAAATCAACCAGTCAAGTCATGTAAAATCATTTAAGTATACTTTATTATTATTTTCGTAGTAACAGTTCTAGTATGGATTCTACATAAGAGGGTTTTGAATTAGTATTGATTTAGGATAATTTACTAGTTTTTTTTTTAATTTACTGTTAGTTAAATTAGTCAAATTGCGTTAACTTTCATAGATGAAAGGAAAATTAAAAGATGCACCTCTCAAGCTTTGCTTGATGAGGAATGCAACAAATTATCAAATATGTTTTATGTGAATATTCATCATTATTGAAATGTATTTTTGTTTAAATATGAGAATATGTATTTGTGTTCAAGAAATAAGAAATTTGTGTACAAGAAATAACTTGAATTTATACAATAAAATTTTATAATATGATTGAATACAAACATAGGACACTTAAGTATATGTATAACTTAAAAAGTAACTTTAATATAAACCTAGTTTGATATTACACACAAGTACGAAAAGTGGAAAGGGACCTACAGCAAATGGCCGAATAAACAATCTTCACTGAGACAACACTTTTCATATCGATGGTTTTTTGTCTTTATTTTCCTTTAAAACACTAATTATAATATTTTGTTCTTTGACAAACTACTGTATATAGGCCTAACATTAGACTTCCGCGCTACATCCTACTTAATAATATTGATTATCAAGAATAATTCATTATCAGAATAATTGATTTTTGAATAATTTTTCAGGAGACATTTCCACTACGATTCAAGGGCTTTCATGTAGTTAATCAACCGTTCTACTTTGATGCAATATATTCAGTTTTGAAACCTTTTTTAAAAGAGAAGATCCGAAAAAGGGTGAGTATAGCCTATCTAAACAGCAAATATCATCTTTCAATAGTTCACAAGTATTCATTTAATCTGAAATGAAGTAGAAACAAAACCAGCATAGCAATCCAATATTGTACTGAGTTTCCCATTACTTGCATTAGGCTACTGGTGAGGAAGAACCGTACTTTATGATATTGAATCACCTTGAAAATGATTGCATTTGTTGTCAATACAATATTTTTTTTATTTTTGAATTTGAAATCATAATAATCGAATCACTTAAACACCTTCTTATTTCAAAAAGATAATCAAACCTTCAATAAATTTAATGATGCATATTTCAAAATAAAGTATTAAAAATCATGGTTAATGCACCTTGGTACATCAGAAATAGTAGTGACCTGCACAGGGATCTACACATTCCATATATATATCTAGTGAAATAAGTAAATTTGCTGCCCGTCATCAAAGACAATTATAATGTAGGCAATTTAATTGTCTTTGCCGTCATGAATCCAGACTTCATGTCAAACCTGAGGTAACTCAGCTGCTTGAAAATCAAGAAATTACTAGAAGGCTGAGGACAAAGCCTTTTGAATTAGTGATTAGAAAATTTAATGTGCAATAGGATATGCCATAATATATAGTGCTCTCAAGAACTAATTTAGTCATCAATGAGTGAACTGAAGTTAATTTAATAATTTTAAATTTAAAAAGTGAATGGAAAGTCAATAATAATTAATCTTCAAGACTAGTTTTAATGATTTTTTTTAAATTATGAGTTTTTGGGTGAAGAAAATGCATTTACACACTTTGTGCCAGGCTCTCGTGTCTTAAAAAGAAACTATTAGCTGAAAACGCCTCCCTATATACTGAATCCGCCTGGAACTATTCATCACACTACCGGTACTTCAGAACAGGTTATTTTGTCCAGAGCTTATTTTAGCTACGCTTCAAATTCTATCCATGTCTTTCTCCTTCACAACTAGTAATAGTATGTCTGAAAAATAATTAATGATTGGGAAATTAATATTTATTAATAACTGGATAACTCACAATTAGAAGAGAGAACGTTTCGGGTAATTTAACAAAGAAACGTATATGAATCCTTTTCTACAATTCCATATTAAGACCCTTTATTTATACACGTCGTTCAACACGTTGTATAGAAAGTCTCATATTTATTGTTATAGGCCTATTACTGTTCATTATTGTAGTGTACTGACATGATTCTTCGAACAGGTAGGCACCAACGAAAGGTTATAGAAGTTGGGCTATTGTAGCCTACATTATCGTGAAAATAATTGAATTTGTAGAAGAGTGAAACGATTCAAACGACTTTATTTTGTGAGGAAAAGACGGAACAATTCTACCAAATGCACATATTTCTGGAGATTCAAATGAGAAACATTATACTTTAAGTTCTAAATAATTGAAAGGTGATGTTGACATATTTTTCAACATTATTGTAAAAAATTATTTAATTTTTAGAAGCGTGTAACGATTGAAGGATGCATTGAATCGAATAACCGCATTTATTTACACCATTTATGTGGGGGAAAAAACAATTCTACCAAAACCTACCAATTTCTGCAGCACATTCAAACGGAAAACATTATACTTTGTTTGCAACAATGGAGAGTTGAACAATGCTCACATATTTTTTTTAATTATTAGCAGATAATACGTTTTTTGTACGATATCGAATTTATTTTGAATTAAAGATGTAATAATAATTTTTATTCCATAGATATATCTACATGGAAAAGATTATAAATCTCTACACAATCACGTGAACAAGGACATTCTTCCCCTTGAGTACGGTGGAAGAGATCCATTTGATAACTCTCATTGGAAGAGAACGTTACTGAATTTAGAAAATGAGTTTCTAGGTGAGTAGATGAATGACGGTGTCAGGGTGATTGTAATGTTCAGTCACGGGCGCTCGGGACTGTATTTGGAAGAGTGACCGTCTGCTATATAATGGCGCTATCTGCTTTATTATCACTAGATAATATTAATTATTTATTTTACTAGAAAAAAAAGATTATTGTCAAGCTAACTTTTTATCATGAGAAAGGTTATTTAAACTGGTGGTACACTGAGCGCGAAATTTATAACGTTACAGTGTTAAGAGTGATTCATGTAGAAAAGAGGCTGATCCCAAACTGAGAAAAAAATACTAGAAAAGTTAGTTTAACGCGATAGAGTGTGGGAATCGACATAAAACTGCAGTCATTAGTGCCACTACTTACTGTTTTACTAGTCTCTTACTTACTTACTACTTAGTGCCACGACATACTAGTCATACATGTTTAGTTCAGTGTAGAATCAGCCTACTGTTATCGGGATCTTAACTAAATCAGTATTATGCTATTTTTAAGTGAATCTAAATTTTTAGTGTGGATTAACCTAAAAGTCTTGAATGAAAGTTTGAAATGGCAGGCCGCTTAGCGCAGTTGGTTGGGGCGTCGCAACTTTAGCTTGCTGTCGTTATACACCGTATACAGGGTGTTTCGTGCACAGTTACCAATACTTCCTGACCTTGTTGTACCCACTAGAATAATGAATAACGTTCATATGAACATAGGTCCAGAAATGCTTAGTCACAAAAGTTGAAGGTAGCGGAAATTGGATACTAGCCACATCAGTTTACTGAAATCCGTATTCATAAATTTTTAGTGCCTTCATTTTACTTGTAATTTGCTCAGATTCTTTGTAAAATATGCTGAAAAATCTAAAAAAAAAACTAGTTACAAATGGGTAACTACAGTCATTTTTGAAATATTCATTAAAAATAATATGCAAAAAGTTTTTTGTAAGCTTGTATTTTTTCTGCAAAAAATTGTAGAGAATTTAATTCTGAACAAAAATTGTCAAATAGTCCAATAGCATAAAACACACAGATTTCATAAAACCTGATTTTATTTAATCAAAACAGACAAATTTCGCACAACTTGTTATTTCTATGTGGATTAATTTATTGAAATCCGTAATTATTTAAGTTTTTTACTATTGGTTTACTGGACATTATTTTTTTGGAATGAAATTTTCTACATGTTTTCCTAGAAAAATTGAAGTGCAAATTCATAGAATTTCAAATTGATAACTTGTTTCAGAAATGGAGGAATATGGCTTCACAAGTTTAGCAGCAACAAAAGATGAAAGGAAAACAAATATCGACAATATTGATCAAGATTTATAAAAACCGAGGATTAGTCGCCTACTTGGACTTTCAACGCCATAAATTCAAGCGAGGAAATTCTCAAAACCAAAATAATTCATTTAAAGTACAGTATTATTTAGCAGCTATTGTATCATTTTCCTTCGAAAATGTTACCAGTGCTAGAAAACACAAAGATACAGAAGAATTCAAAAGTAATGTCAGTTATTATTGTGGTAGAGTACTTCAAATAGTGTTCTTATGAGAGTAGTATTCTCTCTGGTAAAAATGCAGTCATTTGAATTCAATTATCAGGAATATTTCTCGGGCTTTCATGTGTACCCGGAAATATGTACTGTATATTGGAATTAATAAGAAATTGGATTTGGTAGCTCTGGTATTTTTCCTTCTACAGGAAATACTCTGGTATTTACTTTTTTCTACTAATATCATTGTACTTTTCATTGTTTTTAGTTCATCATTCCAACTTGCCAATAAATTAAGTATAAAGCTACGCATATCTTTAGTCTGCTGAAAAAGTGTTATAAGAGAGATTGAATGGTTTGTTCAGCACTTTCTCAGCTTTACCTAAGATTCATTAGGAGAACTTGACTGACAAGGTGGCAAGTAAAGCCGTGGTCCATGCTAAAACTCAACAGTCATGTACTAAGCATAATAGAAGGTAGATTGAAAGATATAATGGATTCCTAATTTTCCAATCATCTTGCTTTCAAGTGTAATTAAATAATGAATCAGACCCGTTCATTAGAATTCAAAATTCAGTAAAATCATAGATGAACAAATAGTTTCACAACTCAGATGCAAACTGCCTAAAAACTATACACTACGGTACCAAGTTGTACATTCTTGTGAAAATTAAGAATAATGCAAAGAAAAATTCTAAAGGAAATTTTTAATTAAAAATATTAATTTTTCAATGTGTTTGATTTTTAACTCCTCTTTTTTCATCTTTTGTTTTTTGTTATGACTTAGTGGCACAGTCATATTATGAATGAGATTCCTCTGTCTTGCTAGGTCAGGAAAACCAATGATTGGGAAATATTTTCGTTGTTGGACATAAAACAAGCTGTTAGACAGAACTTCTATAAAACTAAATACTCTACATAACGAGTTTTCTTAGTGATTTATATGGATTATTCTCAGCATAGTACAGTTACTTCTAAATAGGATAATATATCTCTGAACGAACTTTTTTTACTGGGGGATCAATTTCTGTTACAAGGAACTTTTTTAGAATAATTTATTCGATTTTAAAAAACATAATGTAGGAAGATTCAGCATCCTCAAGATTAAACATAATTACATTGATCATGACTTTTCCCACTACAAATTTGAAAAGAAACAATTCCAGTTTTTCTTCAATTACCTGCATCAATTTATTGATGTGATATTGAAGTGATTTTTTTTTTTTTTTTTTGAGGATGAAGCCCACATAGGTCTGAGACCTGTGCGTGGGTAATGAGTTGGATGATGGTGATTGATGAGTTGGATCTACAGTTTTAGGTGGGTTCCAAACCACCGGGAAGTGGTGTTCAAAGTTCGAGTAGTGATTAGAAATGTAGTGGATTACTATCGCTTACAATAAAAAGTTGCAGATTTCCTACAAAACTGTTGCGTATCAAATAATAATTTGTCATTGTAGTCAAGGTGTGCGTGATTGAAAACTATGTTATGATTTCTGTTGGAAGGGTAATTAAATCTAATCGTGTACAACTTCACACAAAGTTCGTTTCAATTTTCTCTATAGATCAAGAAATTTGAGCTAATACCGAACAGCTTCTCCAGGGAGACTATAAGTACGGTACCTAGACAAGGAGACTATAAGTGTGGGATCAATAATGAGACGATTGATACTTCAAAAAACAAAGGCAATGCGCACACGGACAATTTGCCAAGCAAATAAATAACTGTCACTGGCTGTGCCGTCACACTCATAGTCCGACAATGAGAGCCACTTACATTTGAAGTATGGAGTTGACTCCACGCTCTATGTGCAGACTGCCTGTGGGATGAATTTGCCTTATGCACGGTTTCTCAGTCGTTCAATAGCTGTTGACTCAATAGCGACCCTAAGGATTGTTTCACACATACCCTGCAGTCAGGTAACCGGTGTCATTTACCCGGCATAATTACATTGTATAATATGGTTTCAAAACCGGGTAAGTATGAAGCGCTCCATATGATACAAGAGGCCCTGAGGCCGGATAAATAACACCGGTTACCGGTAATGACTGCCGATAACACCGGTGATGACTGCCGGGTATGTGTGAAACAAGCCTTAGGTCCGCTACTGAATGATTTTCTGAAAAACTGAGAAACCTGGCATTAGTTTAATGTTATTGATATATTGACCTGCTTTCAATCATCTAAGAAACTAAGAATACAAGAGGCGAATATGTTAAGAATTGAATCATGAATTCAAATATTTTTTATTCATCCCATTGAAATATGTTTATTTACAACAATTATCATACATCTGAGGTTTCAATTTTTATTTTTTTATCATACTGATCACACAGTCTAACATTCTTACGCTTTAAATAGTCTTTGACATTATCAAAACTTCTTTTGAACAGTAAAGGAATCATATCTTTTTTTGAAGTGACTTGACTCACATGTACTATTTCTTGATTAATTTTACTAATCATACTTGACAAAGCTCCTTCTTCAATACTTCTGAATGAGTTCTTCTCCCAAGTGAATGCTTCAAGTCTCAAATGCTCCCCGAATAGAATTACCCATAAATTACTTTCATCGTCTAGAAAAATATCAACTGGTTCACTGTCTAGAGCCAAAGTGTATTCTTCATGTTCAATGTTATCAGAATATCCTTTGATTTTGAAAATATTTACGCATTTTTGGCCATCAACTGTCACACAAATCAAAGACTCATCTTGTGTTTCTTGTGCGCAGGAGCTAATAACAATAGCATTGGACGAATTATTGCTGTGCATATCTTCAAGAGCCGTTGCAGTTGAGCTAGAAAAACAGTATAGGGTGCGGATTAGATTACCTTTCTTGAAGTCCCAAAGCTTCACACTCCCATCACCGGATGTGGAAATAAGAATATCTTGACAATGTGGCAAAAATTCCAAAGAAGTCACAAATTCTTCATGTCCCAAACAATAAGTGTGAATATTGTAAGCATTTGGATACGAGGATACTCGAATTTTTTCATCACGGTCACAAGTTATAATAAACTGTTCATCCGGACTTATTATTACATCCAACAGCATTGATAAATGCCCCAGAATAAGAATTCCTGGATCCGACGGTTCTTCGACAGAAAACAAAAATACATCACCAGATTTATCAGCTACTACGATTGACTCGCAATTCGGTGAAAACCTGACTTTGTTGGCTCGTTTCTGGAGACATCTATTGCTAATGAGTTCTGAACTCCGAATATTCCACAACGAAAGACATTTACCACAAACGAACACAAAAAATGAGCCACATTTAGAAATATCTGAAGAAGAGTACGTTACTGTTTTCTTAGAATCGTCATCGTCATTCTCACGAGCATCAGTGCTAGAAGCAGATGCAATCTTTTTCTCACACTCCACCACCTTGATAGTTTCAGATTCGAGATAAGCGAATATTGTCCTACATTCAACAGTTAATGCAATGATTTGGCTATTATAACTGAAGCTAACCATGGCTAAATGAAGCTATAGAACCATCAGACAAATTCAGGGTTTATGAGTACACGATTATACTGTAGACTCAACAAATATAGCACAAAACAATATTGTATCCTCCGCGCCAACACTACAATGACCGGAAAGTTTAATCATTTTCAGCGTGGATATGGTTATGAATACCGTACACAGTTATTCATGAAATATGAATAACAATAACAAGATAATATTAAAAGATGATCTTTGAAACATAACCTCAATTTATAGAACCTCACGCGTTTGCTTGTTCGAGTCTCGAAGTTTAGTGCTTGTTGATTTCTCGACTGCCAACTACTTGTTTTGTCGATTAATTCGTAGCATCGATACTAGAAAGTCAATGGTTGAGTTCATGGGAGCTTGCCTGGTAACCGGTAAATGTTACCAGTCGTGTCTGATTGATAATATAATCAATTTTTTTATGTTTAAGAATTTGAATAGGTCAATCAGACGCCACCGTCATCATTCACTGGTTACTGGTAAAGCTCCCAGGAGCCCAACCATTTGCTCTCTAGTTCAAAACAAGGTATAATATACCAAAAAAGTTGGATTTGAATTTATAATTGCCAAGAATATCATAATTAATTATTCTAGCAATGAAGTAAACCAATTCTGTATTAGACAGGCCCTGTAACTTGTGGGCGGGATTTTTTTTAAATGTGTGACTTTTTGTGAAACTAATCTAAACACATTTAAAACTCTGGCAAAGGTCACTGGTCTCTGCCAAATAGCAAATACCACTGACTAATTCATCACCGTTTTTTGGAAAACCAAGCTTTTTTAATTGGGTTCTGGAATATATCGATTCAGGCGAAGAATCACTTCGAGTTTTGCGTTTTTCATTAATTATGAAGAGATCAGAAATTTTGTTCAAAAATAATATGTTTCAAATAAGCTCCTCTGTTATTAAAATTTTGAGGATGCCAATTACGTATTACACTATTACTTGAGACAGTTAACAGTCCATGTGAATGTGAATTATAGATATAGAGGAATTAAACTCGCTATAATAAATCCCTCCATGTAAAATACAAGTATAATTCCTCCATGATGTGAACAATGGACAGAAATCTTCATTAATCAATAACCTACTTTCAACTTCCGTGTCCATTCTCCTTTGTCCTTTAGTAATAATGGAAATGGAAAAATAGTTTATCATAGTTTTAAGGGTGTCAAAACAGAAATTTAATGATTTTCAGTAAATTTTTCAATTATTCTTGTCCAAAAATAAGGAAATTTAGTTTAAAAAATGATCGAACATCGAATAAATTAGGTAGGCATTGGGCGTACGCAGCGACAACAACGGTTTTGCAGCAACCCAACGAAACGAATTCACCATTTCCCTCTTTCGCCATTTTGTTTGGGCAGGGCTGGCAACTTATTTAGGACCATTTCTGCAATAAGAAAGGACCTTTTAATTGTGATCTTTTGAAGTGTTTTGCTTATGGAGCTCATTATTCTTCAGTATCAGTGATATTCGGTAAGTATACGTTCAAATTGAAGTCGATGGAATCACAATTGTGTTGGTAGGCTGTGCCCAGGCTAGTCAGTTTAGGACAAGAATTTGGTACCTACGTCGTCGGCCAGTGTGTTATTTTTCAGGTTGAGCTTTCCCATTCTCAGTTTACTGAAACAACCTGCTAAAGATAAAAGTCGGGAATTTATGACTGAGATTTTCCAGATTATTGATACACAATTGAATGGAGCGCTGATTGAAATAAATCGATTATGACGAGTGAAAAAAAATTCTGCCTATCCACTTCTATCGGATATTACTGGGATGGCATGTTCTTGTGAGCGAATTATAATCTTTCCCTATTTAGTTGGTAGAATAAATGAACTATGAGAATAGGTTATGTTAATTTCCAGATCATTTTTAGTAGGTGATTGAATTCCTTAATTATAATTTCTCTAATTAAACCATTGATTTCTAGAAATATTCGATATTTGACTCAGAGTTTGAATCTGATACAAATTTTATCATTATTCACTTTACCGCATTTTTTCTTTTAACAAAAAATTTGAGTAAGTGCTTTGGACAGTCAATCCTCATCAGCTTTAAGTTAACTCATCATTAACTTCGTTCCTTTTAGTCTAATTTTCTCATGAGTTGAACTTGCAACCCTCCATTATCTATAACCCAGCTTATGCTGACTAAAATTTGTAGATTGTTTCACTTGAAACGTTACGGTTCACTAACTTATTTTGCCTTTAAATTATCGGTCGTTTGTCTGAACAGTGCCATCATTCGAACTAAGTTCGTGGTTGTCTGTAGAGTGTAGATGTATGTCTAGAAATTTTACAACTAAGACGTACAGACGAATTGTGCAGATGCGCAAAAATCAACAAATATATTATACAAAATCAGTGTAGAGACATCAGATGACCCGCTTCACTAGACATGCGGGTGTCAACCTGCATCTGATTTATTGTGTATGTACAATATAGAATTCACAAATTCGTATTTTACTTTAGTTGACTTTTGCGCATCCAAAGTTCCATGCTATTCCTGACAGCCTGTATATGGTACCTGTTGCTGATGATACCACACTAGTTGGTCGTGGAAATGGACCCCTTGAAGCCAAGAATAAAGCACAAGACCTTTTTAAGGAGGCAAAAGAATGGTTCCAGGCTAACAGACTGCTGCTTAATGAGGGGAAAATAGGAAATGATGTGTACTCTTGGTAGGGCCTGTTTGAGTGATGCACCAGTTACTCTGCTAGGTTTCAGTATTGATAATAAACTTAGTTGGGAGCAGCACATAAGTAAGGTATGCAAGAAGCTATCAAGGGTAATATATCTTCTTAGAAAAATGAGAAACCAACTTAGCATTCAGCATCTGTTAATGTTGTATCATTCAGTGTTTAACTGTCACATCAGATATGGCATCCTGCTCTGTGGGGACACTCGGCTCACGTGAGGGACATCCTGCTTTTGCAAAAGAAGGCTCTGAGAATATTGACGTATGGTGATTTCTGTGCCCACTGTAAGCCTATTTTCCATCGTCTGGGCCTACACACTGTCTATGGGCAGTATATTTTGGCATCGCTCCTATACGTCAAGACTCACCAGGCATCCTTTACTGTAAGAAGGCAGATTCACGCCCACAATACAAGAGGAAGAGCAGATATCAACCTACCTAGATGTAGACTTACAAGGGTGAAAGACTGTTTCCCTGCATTGGCAATGGAGATGTTCAATAGATTGCCCCCTTCTCTTCAGACTGCTCGGTTCAACAGTTTCAAGAATGTGATGACACGGTGGCTGATTGAAAGGAGTTACTACAGTGTGAATGAGTTTCTAAATAACTTGAGTAACCTGTCCTCAAAACCGCCAACTCTTGCCAATCAAGTGACTTAATTTTTTTTTCTTATAATTGTCAACAATTAGTCAAAGTATGACTATATAGTGAATTTTGTGTTCATGACGTGATCTATCAAGGAATGCCTGGGCATTGGTCAAGAAATTGGAAATTGATTTTGTATAATAGGGCTGATTTCCTTCGAATGAATATTATCCATTACGATCAAATTAGATCGGTGAAATTCGAAACTTATCTACTTTTAAAATATTTTAATCTTCGCACATTGGCGCGTTAATCATAAAGAGTGATGCTATGGATTCACTGCTCATGTGAGCAGAGCCAATTTCGCTCAGTTGTATTGCTTTGCATGCGTTGAGAGCTCTGGTACCCCCCTCATGATTTTATAATTAAACTTATGATCGATGTCGGTTCCTTATCACAAGTATTTGCAAGGTGACTCAGTACCCAGCAAAAATTTTTCGTTGAAAAATTGTGGAGAATTCAATTCTAAAAATGAAATATGTATGGTAATAACAAAAAACACCAAACATTTATAAAATCGAGTTCAATTGGATCAAATAACGAGAAAAGAAATTGAAGATAACCATGCCAAATCAGTCTGTATTGTTTTAATAGAACTCGATTTTATGAATTTTGGATGTGTTATCTAGCTATTGGGTCACGACACATTTTATTTTCAGAATCGATCTCTGCTAGTTTTGATGGTGATAGGATTTCGGCTTTAAGGCTGCTTTTATACAATGCGTCGATGTCGTCGTCGGGCGTGTGTTGGCCAACACGGGAAAAATTTCTCGCATCTTTCCAGCGTCACATAATGCTAAGTAATGTGTTTTGGACCACGCGCGTCCCATGGCGGTCGTTCGAGCGTCGTCTGGCTCTGTTAGACCTCGACGCGTTGTATAATAAAAGCAGCCTTAGGCTCTAATTTACCTACTACTTTGTAGTAATGTGTTCATTGCATATGATGTTTTATGCTTAAGTAGCATATTAAGATAGCCTTTTGAAATAAATTGATGAAAAATTGTATGAAATCTTTAATTTTCCATATTTTTAACATGTAGGGCTATTAAGAAATAAGGACCAGATTTCAAACATTTATTTCTTCCGCTCTACGTAAGATAAGTTAGAGACAAATCTAACTTTTATAGAAAGAGAAAGTTGAAATTTTTAAACATACCGAATAAAAGTTCCAGTAACGGCCGCATTGGTGCTGTTGTTGGACTGTAAGAAAGTGCCTTAACAGTGAATTTCACAACTAAAAAAATATGCCAAAATTAATAGCTAACGTCCATATGAGCTCCGAGATTAATTAAACCATTTTAATATAAATTTTCGCTTATTAAAGATATCAGGCCTCCAAATCTGAGAAAGGATCTTCTTTCATATCTATATAGAGTTTTTTTTAGCCTACAGTACACAATAATATTGTTAATAGATCATTTATAATAATTACTCCTACATTAGGATTTGGCATTGCAAAGAGTTAATGCTGTAAATATTTTTATGATGCTGATTGATTTTGTCAGAGGAGTTTTGAGAAAGCTTCAAGATTTCCAATAAAAACCTCTTATTTTTTAGGGGGCCCAATTTACCCTCTCTTATGTAAAGTGCTTGATTCGATTAGGAGTACTACCGTAATTTCAATCCAGATAAGCCTGTAAATTTTCAAACATTTCCATGATAGATCTCTTCATGATCATCCATTTCAATTGATACACAAGATTTTTATGGTATTAACCGCCTCACTCCTATGCCTGGCAACACATCCTTTTGGATAATTATGTCATCTTTCTGGACTATTGGTATTGTTCTTACAGGCTATAAAATTTAAAGGAATTCAGTTATTAATTTTTTCAACAGAAATGTTCATTACAAGCATATAAATTTTTTTTTCTTTTTTTTCTACCATTGCAATCTAGTCGGTTAATGAGCAATTTTTTTCCTGATATTATATCATTCAAATAATAAGTTCTCAGCAGGACTACTACTTCTAAATACTAATAAATAAATATATTAAACATAATAAAATAAATTATGTCTGCACTGTATAACACGTTCACACTAATATCACTGCTCTGCTTTATCACAACACCCCAACACTACACAAATCAAAGGGTTTGGTCCGCTTCAATCTGCGCAGCATATCAGTGTTGTCAAGCAGATGCATAACTTCTTCATTCTCATGCCGCTGGATCTTATCTGCATGCTTGCGTGCATATAAAATGAGCATAAAAAATGTAAATTGGTTGTACATTCAGTTATGAGTCTTTTATAAAAGTAGAACTAAGAGCGAAAAATCTGAATTGTTCAATAAAATTATTGCTATTATAAGTTATAGAAAATCAGAATACAGCATTTGCCCCTATCAGTATCGTAAATGAAAATGTTCAAAAATATCCAGGTCAGCTGATTCAAACATTTTGATATCAAATTGAGTTTTCTAAAATTGTCAAGATAGTCTAAACTCATCAAGAAGTAATAATCATGTTAGTTAGTCAGCTAGAATCGTTAAAATAAAAATAATAGGTTAAAACATCAGGTTATTTCGCATACAGTTACCTATACATTGTGAGCTTGTTATACTAACTTGAATAATTTAAAAAAAAATCATATTAATATAGGTCCTATAATGCTATACAGAGGAGTTGAAGATGGTTGAAGTCATCAAACCTCATCAAATTACTCATTTGAGTTTTTTACATTTTCCATGCAGAATAAGCTGCAAAATTGAATAAAACAATTTAATTTAGAAGTCAATAACTACAGTAATTTTTGAGTTATTTAACTGCAAAAATAGCCCAAAAACCACTTTTTTAAGTTGTGTTTCAAGAAGTGAATTATCCTAGTGAATAATTGTAAAATAAACTTGTGAATTTTTCATTGACAAAACTTGTAGAGAATTAAATTTGTAACAAAAAATTAAAATTAACCTAATAAATAACTAATTAACCCACATACCGTAATGGATTTTCATAAAATCGGCTTGTACTGGATCAAAACACACTAGTTTTGCACAGCTTGCAATTCTTATGTGGTTTGATTTAAGTATAAGTACGGTACGTTTTTGCTTTTTTGGAATTCTTTGTTGCAAATTAATTTCTCTACAAGTTTAATGTACAATTAGCTGGGCCTTTTTTTGCACATTCTGTTGATTATTCCAAAAATTGCAGTAGCCCACTGGTAGTTACCGACCTCTGACTTGTTTTATTTTTTAGCTCATTTTACATAGAAGCTGACCAGTTTACAAGTGAGAGAGCTTTTAAATTTCTGAATTAGTAAATTTATTAGGATAGCTGCTAACTTCTGCCACTCTTAATTCTGTAACGAAGTAGGTTGTAGATGAGCAGAAAAACGCTCAATTATATGTGTGCATTTTGAATGAATATACTAACTAAATTAATTCAGCATGAATAATGAATTTAATGTGCAATCTACAAACGATAAAAAAAACCAGAATATGATTGAGAAACCCCCTATTTAAAATCCAACAAGAACAAGACAGTTTGTTCCTTGTGAACTGATATACGTCACAATATGGCATCAACCAATAGGAAACAAGGCATTTAGTGGCCACATCTATATCTATATATATATATCATCTGTATCTATACAGTCACTGTAACTATAATAGTAGAATAGAGGATGATAATAAAACAACGGTTTTTGATCCCACAGAAATCCACATAATAACATGAAAGGAACTTGAAATTCCTCAGCCACCGTAATGGCGAGTTCTAAAACATGGTTTGCACAAAAAAATAACAATAAGCGTTTTATTGGTCGTCATTTGAGCCATGTTAGGTTATAAAACCATACTAACATTGTAATTGTATTTTGCATCGCAGCGCCAATGCGGCTATGATTAAAACTGCATGCAATTTTAAATCTCGTGTTCCTATGAAAGATAAAATTAGGTTTCTATCTTCTGTATTCTGGAAAAATGAATGTTTGAAATCTGTTCCTTTTTTGAATTGCCCTATACTTGGTTAAATATCAGGTCTGCATGACCACTTTACAAGAGTAAAGGTGGTCATCTGAATGTGCCATATGTCAGACTAAAAAACATCAGTTTTTTGTGTCTGCCAACCAAAACATTTAATAGGTTCCGAATAATTGTTGTTAAAACCCAGTGTGCATATGTATTTAAACTGAATGTGAGGTCTGTGCTCTTGGAAAACCTTCTATATTCAGTTCAATATTTTTTTTGTTTACCAGTATAATTAACAGTTATTTTTAAGTTGATGTTAATTGTTATTGTATCTTATCATTTAGTATGTTGAGTATTTAGAATTTATTGTTTTTATACTTTGTATCGTAATATTCTTTTGGACGAGACTATGTTCATGAATGTTGTATTTGATGGTCAATAAAATATGTCTATTTCCAATGAAGAATTGAAAGTACTATTCAACCACATAAACTATGAAAATTACAGTTAATTACCTGTAGATTATAGTTATCCATGAAAGATAGTAATGACCAGTTTTTTTTGTTTGTTTCAGAATAAGAGATGACTGCAGATACCGAGAAGAGCTCTCCTAAAGGTACTGTTTGCTTCATTTGCAATGCCAGTGTCAACGTCTCCACTCGCAATTCCTGTCAGATTTTCCACCAAACAGTGAATGCATCGAATAGGCCACTCTCGGAAATAATCGGCACAGTTCTTGGCGTTGAATTGCAGGAAGATCTCATTCACTCCTCGATTGTTTGTAAAAAGTGTTTCAAGTCTTGTAATGAAGTCGATGAGCTCCAGGAGCGTTTGACCGAACTCAAGATTGAAATTAATGGAAACTATCATCGAACAATCAAGTAAGTATTTTTTGGCCTACATAATCTGAATTATGATAGATTAAATTTCTTCAAGTTATTTGTTTTTATCAATTTCTTGTAAATCTGTTGAGCATAGAAGTTTAGAATTTGTTTGGTGGGCGTGGCATTCTGATATATCTCTTTTAGCTCAGTGAGGTTGTTTCACAGAGCATAGAATAAAGTAGAGCCGTAATTGGCCAAAGGCTACGTTCATCGAAGTGAAGCCAAAAGAGTGGGGGAATTAGCTAGTCGCATAAGAGTCAAACGCATGCTATTATATAGAGGGATCCGCCATGAGCATTGACTCACTGGCTTCAGCGGCCGTCTCATACGCCATCTCTATTTTATTCTATTCTCTGTGGGTTGGTTGACCTAATAGAATTAGGTTGGAATTAGCATTATGGTTAGGGTAGTTTTATTTATTTATTTATGACAAAAATGCAATAAAGCAAAGCTTTCGCCCACAACTGCTTTCTTCGCATATTTACAACACTGAAAAATCCAAATGTTAGGTTATGCATATTTTTCACTAGGAATTGCACTTTGAAGAACAATTACCAATTCTTTCCAATTCTAAAATATTAATTTAGATTTACACTTTGTAAAAGAAGCACTAACACAGTCCAATCGTCCAAAGAAAGTAGACATAATTTTGAATTTTGTTTAGATTTTAGAGCCAGAACGTAGATCATACCATTTTAATCACATACCATTTTGTTGCTCAAACTCTCAACTCTAGTAGCTGTCGGATGGTGTCAGTATTTCCCTTGTAATTATGTCACTTTTAGCTATTTACAATAAAACTTCTATCAATGTATTTCCAATCGTTTGAACAATAAGTACTCTCAGTAATTATGAGTATAAACAATAATTTCAACTGTCAATCCCTTAGAATGAAAATCATCCATTCTTTTCTGTTTTTATTTTATTAAATTATGATGATTATTTCTCCTTTCAGGAAATTTGACGTCGAGGAAGTTCAAGATAAACAAGCTCCAGTCGAAGAAGAAAAGAAGACCACTTCTACCGAAGAGGAGAAGCAGCCTGCCCCAAAAAGTCCAGTTCAAGCTACTAAGAAAATAATTGTTGCCAAAAAGCAGCTATCACAAACTATCAAAGACGGAAGAGACACCATGAGTCCGGCTCCTCAACCTACTCAGACCTTGCTCCAACCACCACCTCTCACACTCATTCCAAGACCAGAGCATAAAGATGACGAGGTTAGTTTAATTTTATAACTAACGTTAAAGTGGGAATAAGAGGCTAGAAAGTAATGTAATACAGCTTGCTATTTTAACACTACTGCCACTTTTCAGTACAGAAGTGTAGACCAATCAGAACTCGGCATTTCTTCAAAACAGTGTCGAAATGAATATTATGCAAAAGTCACATCAGCTGATTCAAACATTCTGAAATCAAACTGGATTTCAAATCGGAACTGTCGCCTACAATCACACATTGTAGTTTATGTTACATTTTGGGCAAGTTATCGAATTCATTAGTAATTGAAACTGAACGTAATTTATTGGTAGTTGGAGTAATACAAATTGCTCAAGCACCCAAATACATTAAGCCAGTTATACAAAAGTTGATCAACGTTTGATCGCCGATCACGATCACTCATAAGAAATCTAACTCCGGTTAACTCTTTAATAAAACTCTGATTAACAATCGTACAACCGACTAATTTATACCGAATATATATATATACATCTTCCTATAAAAGTGGCAGCCGTAGGTAAAACATACTTTTGGCAGCCACCCTTGGGAGTGGAGTATATGTTGTTTTTATCGTGAATAAAACAAAGTCAATGAATAAAATGTTGCCTAACATTGTGCGGTTGTACTATCATATTGGCAGCCATCAACTTTCAGGTATTGTGGCAACCATTCGTATATTTTTAAATTGCATTTAAAGTGGCAGCCAGTGTATATATTTTTTTACAAATTCCAGCAATATGACAGCCAGCGACGTTGCCAATTTTATCATCAACAATTTATAACAACACTCTCAATCAGGCGTCATCAGCGACTTCCCCCCAGTCTTTCCTTCGGCCATTGTTAGTCCATCCCTCTCACTCACTACTCTTTCTCTCACAGAGGGACGGATATCAAATTGCGGTACGCTAGGCACATGTTCAGGGGCAGCAAGCTTCAGGAGGCGGCAAGACCAAAGAAAGCTAATGGCACGAGCAGTTTCTTGATAACGTTCTTTGTTTTTCAATCATAAGCATTCAAAGCTAAAAGTTATATTTGCTTCAACTTTGAGCATGCACCGCAACATCCATTTTATTATTTTTCTTGTTAGATAAGATCATTTCCAGGAAAAAGTGGTACTTATTTATTTATTAATTTTTTACTCAAGTCTTCATTTTAAACCTGGAGGGCGGAGTTAGGACGCAGCCGGTCCTCTCTATGCACTCATCCTTCCATATATAACATCATCCTTCCATAGTATTGAATGAAAAACTATGATTAAGTATTGCAACAACCTTACTAGTGTAACTTAAATTTAACCTGAGTTGCTACTTTATCGAAAATGCTCAAAGTAATTAACTACTTTAGCCTATTTAATACTGAATGTCAAATTGTCATCACATTATCATGGAACAATACAAGTGAAACAATTGGGGGAAATGCACTTTACAGTGGGTTCTACCTCCACCATGTACAATATTATAATACTCTATCTCTTCTTTGGTTGGTTCTACCGGTTTTATTGTGAACACAATTTTTGAAAAAATTATGACACATATAAAAAAAAGTGTTTGAGATGTTATTTTCTTCCTAAACTTCACATTAAAATAATGTTTCATACATTACGACGACCTCTTAATATTCGAGATAGGAAAGTTGAATCAAATATCACAGACAAAACTTGCAATAACGCAAAAGTTTGGATTTTCGAATTCATGAAGATAAGCATAAATTTTTCACCAAGAATGACCCAGATTAGATATGCATTATAATCTTATTGATTGTGTAAGGTTCCACAATCATAAACATAATTATATTTTCACAAAATTATCCTGTTCATGAGACTAGGGTGATTATAGGATTTGAATGTAATGGGTAAATGAGATTGTCAATTTGATGCATAAAATATTTTGAAAAATTGGTTAGTTTATTGAAATATTTTTGTACATAGGAATATAGTTTATAATATGTGCAATGCATCAATATAGTGTCCCAAAAATAGTGATCCCAGTACCACCACGGTATCCTACAAGCTAATACAAACAAAAAATTACCTTAGAAAAAATTGCAATTTCCTCTCAGGTTTCCTGTAATCTGTCATTTCGTTTTTCCAAGTATTATTTTTTTTTTTATACTTTTTGATGGCTTATTCGGGTATGAAAAAATACGGGAAAACAAAGGGGAAATTGGCATTACTTCTATAAGGCTATTTTTGTTGGTTTTAGCTTGTAGAATACCGAGGTGGTACTGGGATCACTATTTTTTGGTGACACTCTTCATAAAGAAACATAATTAATTTGCAGAGATATTATCCTAGAAATCCTTCTCATCAAAGGAACCCAAACATATCCAGCTACCAATGATAATATAATAGAATCAGGGGTTAATTTCAAACGGGAACGCAAGATAACGGCGTTTTCTTACCTCCCAAAAGTGCCGGAACGCAAGGGAACGTTCAGTTTGCGCTAATCTGATTCCAAAGGTGTCTCATTTAATTATTTATTCAGATAATCATACTAAATATTGCGAATAATAATAAAGTACTGTAACGTAGGGCGAAGCGAGATCTGTGTACTGTATATAAATAAAAATGTAAAGAAGGCTTTATTTGTTTTTATTTCACCATTAATTAAAAAAAGTATTTTGCTTAATGTAAGCTTCATACAAAATAAATTGTTGGTGCAAATCGAAACAGATTTATAGGAAATTTAGAGTAGGCACCGAGATGTTAACGGGGTGGGGAGAAGAAGTGAGGGAATGTTTAACTAGGCCTTAGTAGAAAATAGAGAGGGTGGTTTATAAGAATAAATAAGCGTTCCCACACCTAAAATTTTAGAAATTAAGCACTGAATAGAATATAATTTGCATGATAGTAAAAAGTCACACAAATCAAGTCATAAGCTAATTTGGAAAACATCATAAATTAATTTTATGTCAATAAAGATATTTATTTATTTAATGGGGTCCGGTTCCAATTAGTGATAATTGGAGTTCTACTGTATCAGATCGATCAATGATTCATTGTTATAAAGAATAAAAAAGAAGATGAAAAATGTATTTATTTGATTTGAATAATAGAAACTTCAATCATATACGAAAGTGTACAAAACAAATATTTAAAAATGAACATCCAGAAAATTATAACTCAATAAATAATAACTCAAGACTCACTTATGACATAACCAGAAAGATTATCTGTTAAAAACAATAATGTAAAAAAATAGTTTAGATATAAATAATTTAATAGCGTAATGTAACATGAAAAATAGGTTATAATAAAAAAGTAGTCAAGAGTTGAATATCGTTATTTAATTCTGTAGGCCTATCCAAAGCGGATAATTATTTTGTGCAATAAAAATTGTTCATATCGCCAACATATTTCAGTTTTCGAGTAAAAAGGAATCAATTAGGCTGTCTTCAGTATAATAGTGATGATGTTTGAACTTGGTGGTTTAATTGGAGTCATCCAATAGTGTTGCTCCGCGGAGATTTTTGTCCAATCCTATCACTTGGCGCCGAGCAGGCAGCGAAGCGGGAGATTTGAAACTTCCCGCAAAGCTTAAGAACTCTTGTATGGTTTTCCAGCTTAAAAGGGTTGAAGAGAACATAGGAAAATTCTACAAAAAATCATGAACGTTTCCCTTCATACTATTAACATTCCCATGAATTTTTAAACCAATCTGTCCAAAATTAACAAAGTTATAAGCGTTTTTCAAATTTGATTCTAGTTTACAAGCAAAATGAAGTATTATCCGTAGTTCTTTCCTGGACATTGAACTAAGTTTTGGGTTTTCATATTATTTTTGATAAAAAAGGATTATTCATTGATATTTAAGCTTTTCTGAGCTTGGGATCACATTTTTGACAAGTTTCTTCATACCTATATCCAATCAGATATATTTTATATGGTACAGTTCTTCAGTAATTAACATTTATATAATATACTTGTGTATATTTTGCCACTGAGTATACTCCTTACTGGATGAATACTTCTTATACAAATCAATTCATATTCCATATAATTCGATAATATTCTAGTTATTCGAGTTAGAATAAATATTCTACAAGTAACTGTCATACTTGAAAGCTGTTGGAGGAAGTTTATTATAGAATGTAGTAACAGTTTGAAGCATTCGACGTTTTAGTTCTAGTTTACTGTACTTTCTTGTGCATATCACTGCAGTATACTGTATGGATTGAAAGTTGAAATAAATTTAAAAGGAATAAAATAATGGGTGGTGCTTGGCAAATATGAAATCCAAAAACTATTGTGATTAAAATGCATTTTTGATAAAACCCTGTTACCCAAAAGTATCCTTTCAACTTTAACAATCAAAACCTTGAAAATTATTCCTAGCAATTCTAACAAATAAAAAACTCTATGGGCGTTCCCCAATTTTCTTCAGATCTTCACACCATAAAAGTGGTTGGTTACTGAAGAGAAGGTCAAATACAATTTTTCCTTAATTTCAAACACTTTATCGATCCCCAATAATTACTTCAATTCCTGATTGATCTCTGTTAGATTTTCATAGGCTGTTTTTTACAGTATGGTGTTTCTATCTGCAAAAGAAAGAATGTGTCAAAATTTTAGTGTCAACGTCCGTAGCCTGGAGGGCTAAAGCGTCAAAACTTTAGTCTGCTTCTGCTACTGCGGTGATAGGTTCGATTCCCTTCACGCCTGGCATTTGTCTGTATCATCCCTTACCTCATTACCCAAGCACAAGTCAGGAACGCATGTGAGCATCATCAGAAAAAATATTCCCTATATTTTGACAGTCTCTAGTGCTCTAATAAATGAAAAAATCATTTTTAAAATGATCAGAGCTTACTCACCCTCCCCTAAGTGAGTAAGAATATGAGTAAGTAACCCTCAGAACTCGGAATGGCGTCATGGCGTCAACCTTATAAGCACAGTTTATTTTACAGTCTTCCTCCGAAAATAAAATATAATTTAACCAGAATAGAATTTTCCAAAAACTATCATGTTTCTTTAGCCAACAAAATTCATCTCAAACCATCGAGGTCACCTTGTGACTATACAAGAAATAATTCACTCTGAAAAGATAGTAATGCTCCTGTAACAACGTAACAACAATGTGTGATATTTTGATATTTCGCGAATCACAAAGGCATGAAATGATGGTGACAGTTATAGTTGTAATTATAGTTAACAAAAGAGAGTTAAAATTTTAGTTTTTGGAATAAGTTGAATAGTGCAATCATATATCAAAACATCAAACATGCAGGTTTAGCTGAGGAATTCACTTGATAATTCTTCTGTATTTTGTGAATATTGTGTTTATTTGAGTGAATAAAGTATTTGATTTGAATGTGAATTATAAATCAGAGAATTGTTTTCAAGAATAAAAACAGTGGGTGATGAAATTTTACAATTATACTGACCATGAGAATTGGTATTGAAAATCATTTAAAACATGTACGAATCTTTCTGTGTATATGAAGGCTATTAATAGCTGGTATGGATATTGAAGATTTACTTCATTCAGATGGAAATATTGATTAGATTATTTACTTTATTCATGTAGATTACAAAAAATATATAATCGGCTCAAATTCTTGATTACGATAGTTGAAAATATAAGTGACTAGAAGGTTACCCGTGCTTTGCTACGGGGTTCAAGCAAGAGACTGAATGATACAATAAAAAAATATAACTGTCCTTAATTTGAAACAGATCGGCTGGAACTGTTTGCAAAGGACGATTCCCACCTATACACTTGCTGGGTACTGTTACTGAAAGATGGGAAAAGCAAGAACGTTCAGTCATTCCACACACTTAAGCAGGAAACCCACTGGCCCGGCACCGGCGGCGACCGGCGGCGACCGATGCTTACCGGCAACATTGCTTTGCGTTGTTTTCATTGAACAGCAACCCACTATATCTGTCCGTCACCGGCGGCGGCCGGCGGCGACAGAAGCATTCAGGCACCGGCGGCGGCCGGCGGAGACAGAAGCTCTTGGGGGCATTCTTGCCGGGCAGCCTGTCCGGCATTTCTCTAGTCGATGCCAGTATCGCAAGTGTTCTGCGTGAACGGTACAATGAGTTCTTTATGTGTCGCAGTATGTCGCAGTGTGTGTTGAAGAAGAAAAGAGTCAGAAACGAAGGAAGCAGTTAATAAAAATAAAAATTAATTAAAAATTAAATAAAAATTAAATTAAATTAAAAATAAAAATGAAATAAAATAAAAATAAAATAAAAATAAAAATAAAAATAAAATAAAAATAAAATAAAATGAAAATAAAATGAAAATAAAATAAAAATAAAATGAAAATGAAATAAAAATAAAATAAAAATAAAATAAAATAAAAATAAAATAGAAATGAAATAAAATAAAATAAAAAAATAAAAATAAAACAAAAATGAAATAAAAATTTTTAAAAATTAATTAAAAATAAATAAAATTAATTATTAGACTAATTGATAAAAATAATTTCATGTTACTTTTTCTATTTAATTTGAGCCAATAACAAAAATTTTCAATGAGATCGAAATTCTTTCGCTGGATCTTCTTTTGTGACTTCATGTCACCTTTTAATCGCCAGTTATCTCATCCAGAACTCAATAAATTTTATCACATCACAAAATCATGTTTTATTTGTTATTGGTTCAGGTAAGTATTGATTAGTAAGTAAAATAGTGACAATTAAATTATTAAATAGCTGTTTTGAAAATACTGCAGATAAATAAGTCACATCGATCTCAAATCTTATTAATCAATACTTACCTGAACCAATAACAAATTGAAACATGATTTTTTGATGTACCGTTATAAAAATTATTGAGTTCTGGACGAGATAGCAGGCATTACAGGTGACATGAAATCACAAAAGGCGATCCAGTGACAGAATTTCGATCTCATGGATTATTTTTGTTATTGGTTCAAATTAAATTGAAATAGTAACATGACATTATTTTTATTAATCAAAATTAAGTGAATTTTATTTTGAATTAATTTTTTTATATTAATTTAATTTATTTTTATTTTCAATTAATTTTTATTTTGATTTTGATTTTTAATTTATTTCAATTTTATTTTTAATTCAATTTTGTTTTTAATTAATTATTATTTTTATTAATTGCTTTCTCAGTTTCTGTCTCTTTTCTTCTTCAGCACACACAGCGACTATCACAAATAACTCCTCATCTGACAAACTCTGCATTGCAACTGCTGCATTTCTTCTGTCAGCTCCAGTTTCTGCCGGAGCTATGCCGGGCTAATGGGTTATTGTTGTAAATTGCCGGCCGTCGCCGGTTATCGCCGGTCGCCGCCGGGCGCCGCCGGTGCCGGGCTAGTGGGTTTCCTGCTTTACCCTCTGAACGGAGTTCGGTCTCCAGATATTAGATACTGAATTGGAAATATCAAAATGATCAAAAAAGTTGCTCTACAACTTATTTATAAAATAGTCAGTTGTTTTCAGCTTCATCAAGTACCCACATCGAAGCCTCAATCAACTGAGATAATTTAATAAACCACGTAGCAAAGCACGGGTGAACTGCTGGCAGATCACCTGGTCTTGCCCGCTGTTTAATAAAGAAGGGCGTCTCCATTATTTTTTCCTCCTTGACCATTACTTTTCATATCTCTACTCTATTCATCCTCCATGATCATACCTTTTCGTAATGTAACATATGATCTTTATGATTAATATGGTCTTCATAAGATTAACATGGGATCCTTTCTGGTCCTTTAGGGAGGAACCCATTCAAGTCAGGGCGCCCCCAAACGCAGAAGTTGAGGAAGAAAAAGAAGGAGAGAAAGAAGAGGAAGGAAAAGAGAGAGAAGAAAAAGAAGGGAAAAAGAAGAAAAGAGGAACGAATGGAAATGATAGGAAACAGTGGAAAAGAGATGACAAGAAGTAAAAGGATAGAAATTGGTAGGAGAGAGATGAAAATGAAAATAGACAAAAAAGAGGAAAAATAAGGATAAAATAAAAAGTAGAAGAAAATGAGAGTTTTAAAGTTGCTGACAAGGGAGAAAATTGAGACAGCAATGCCTGACCAACAATAAATTAATTAGCTATTAAAAATATTGTGTACTACAGTACTTGGTCTAAAAATGGTGCCAGTTCTGAAAGTTTTTTCTGGATTACTATTTTCTGTTTTTCTGACTGAGGACTACTATGGCAGAAAAAGCCGACTGGTTTTACTAGCACTGCTTTATATCTATCACCCTAGAGCCTAGATCGAATCTTCAAAAAATTGTTGTAGATTCTGGGTAATTGAATAGTTTTTCAGTTGCGAATACTGTATGTAATTTTTCTTCTAAATTTCATTTTTCATTTTTTCGCAAGAGTAAAAGAAAACTCGTTAAAAATGCGGTTTTGTAGGAATTTTATTTTAAAAACGTTTTCAAGTAGTACCCCTCAATTTTATTGAAATAAATTTTTCAAGTAGCCTACGGTACTGTATTGTGCCCAATCAGGATCAAATATAGAAAAATGGATGTTTAAAGTTAGGACCGGGTCTCCTATTAACAATAACACAAGAACTAGATAAAATTTACTTTGCCACATTACGTGGGTTGAAGTGTATGTTAGAAGAATTAATGACTAGAATCACTTGAAATGTGGTTTTAGAGATGATTTTTTCCCACTTTTCTCGGGGAGTACCCCGAACCACCGTTTTGGAATAAAAAGCCATGTATATTGCTTCAGTTTATCGTTAGAGGTCTATTAATCCAAATTACTATTTTAATTATTATACCGAGAGTCTAACCTTCCCAGCAACATCATTGGTGATATTTTCACTTAATCTTTATTTGAGATAAAAACATTAAATAATTATGGGTTGAACTTAAATTTTTTGCTGCATTAATTATTATTCTATTTACACCCATTGGTTAAAGTTTCGGGTTGCTTGGCAGTATAGGACGTGAATTCATTTCATCATGAATCATTTCGTATTAACAGTATAATAGGTGAACAATTAAATTTGTTATAATTTCAATTGAAAATAACATTAAATTACTTCAAATTCATGATTTTAGGTATTTTAACCCCCCCCCCCCCCCCCACGTGATACCAATACCATACCCACACAAGTATATTCCCCCCCCCCCAAAATCTGCTGCTGGATCCGCCCCTGTCCGAGTCTATTAACTTCAAACAAACAAACCAACTTTCTCTTTTTTATAAGATTATTCGATGAATTTCACTAAATAAATGAATAAACTGAAGAATTGTTCAACGATATGAGGATGAGATGCAATTTGATAACGCTAATATGATTGTGATTTATCTATCTACATGAAACGTCGAAGTTTAAAGATTTAAACGTCAATTTCGGAGAAGGATATTCAAGGATATCAAGAGAGATAGAGAGAGAGAGTGAGAGAGAGTGAGCGCGATTGATTAAATGTCCTAATGACAGAGGCGGAATTAGGACTTCAGGCTCAAGACCCTCTCTGCCACCCAACCCTACACAGAGAGAGACTCAGTGCCAGAGAGTGATTGAGTGTGGGTGGTGAGAGAGAGAGAAAGAGTGAGGGAGAAAAAGAGTGAGACTGAAAGAGAGAGAGAGAGAGAGCGAGTGAGACAGATAGAGAGAAAGAAAGATTGAAAATTAGAAACTAATGTAGAACTAGCAATAATATGAGAAGGCTTGGTATTATTCTTAGCCGAGACACTCAAGCGGGAAATACAAGTTCATTTACCCATAACATGGTTGCCGGTTTACCGGCTGCTACTTAATCAGCAAGATGTATTTTTTATATACATGGCAAAATATACACAGGTGATAGTGGCGCCGACCTGGCATTAAAACACTGAACCTCAAGTTATACATTTCATACAGAATCCAGTATTATGGCAGCCAAAAAAATAATTTTCATTAATTTTTATTGGTGTTTATTTACTTCAAGAAATCATAAAATCAATTTTAGTGAGTTATTTGGATCTTAAAGATTATCAAACATAATTTATTAGTGGGTTTTGGGTTTCGGGAAGTTGATTATAATGGGAAGTTGAAGTGGCAACCGTATAAGGCTGCCATAAGTCGGGGCTGCCACTTCATATGGGAAATTTACCATTGACGGCTGCCACTTGTACAGGAAGATGTAAATATATATATATATATATATATATATATATATAAATTTGTTTTTCATTTGAAAATTGTATTCTTATTTATCTTTTGTATATTCTATTTTTAATCACCGATAAATCAGTTTTATGATTTTTTGACTTTCTAGGAAAATGGCAGTGCAAACAGGCAAAGTGATTCAGATGATGATAATCTGGGAATTGACGCTGGAGATGATGACGGAGGAAGCGATTTCAATCCGGACGCAGACAAGGATGGAACAAAGAAAATTAAAATTGAACCTGTAGATAGCGATTATTCTGATAAAGCATCTGGAAACAAAAGTACTAAGAAGAGTAAAAAGAAGACATCACGGGATGAACTTCCTGCTATGATTCCTCAAATGGTTAGTTTTATATTGTACATGCATGCATATTATTTATTGGTCATCTGATAAGTAGTCATTCTTCGCTTGTAGAAAGTGCAGAATATTATTTTTTCAAATAATGTGAGAACTTCCAAAATTGGATACTGAAACTCTTTCTTACATGGATTTATTCATCGAGAATAGCTGTTGCATATTATCGGGAAAATTTAGATTAAAATTTGGTGTATCTGTCTATGTTCGTATGCTTATTATCATGTTTGTAGCTCATTAGGAACTCATTTTAGTCACACACAACACATCTCTGCATGTAGACGAACTAGGGTGCAGTAAAATTGCAAAAGAAGCAGTCAAGTTTCGTGATTAAACTGCATGAACACTGTTTTTGACGAACCTGTGTAATGTAAAACGTTACATGGATGAATTATATAACCAATGTCCAAAGCACTGTCCAATCATTTATTGGGTTTAATGTCATTTATAGTCTCAATAACTTTAATAGTGATCATTTTATGGCAAGGACTAGCCTGAAATTATATCGTTTTTGAAAACTAAGTCGATTTAATACCTAAACGTACACTTGCCCAATAAACGTTTTTAGCTTTTACTTCCTGTCAAATTCAAAAGCTGTATAAATAATTTATGTCTGGTTTCTTTTATTAGCCTCCTTCAAATGCAAGACTAGGACTCCCTATTTTTTATATATTTCATTATTCATAATCGCTATTTATATTATTATTCAAGCTTTTTGATAGCATATTTTCAGAAACTCTACGTTTGAATTTTTTTGAAATGACAATCGTTTGACTTATCCAAGGCCCTACAACCGTAAGCTGAAATCAGTTGTACCCATTGAAACAACATGATTGACTTAATCATCCAATTCATATTTGCATTCATTGTTATTTTATCTATATAAATAAATAAGTTGAAAAAGAATTTTCAAATATATTATTATTTTCAGTTATTTCTGTGACATACTATCATGTGTAACTTACATTTTCTCATAAACTTCCGCATATAAATCAGATTAGCTGACAGCTACTCCTACTCTATATTTATCTCTTCGTGTTTTCTATTTCTCATCATATTTAACAATTCCCAATTCTTTAACTCATATTATATTTTCTTCTATTACTATTTGATATGATAACGTGAAAATAAAATATGCAAAATACAAAGCCACTGACAGCAAATACAAATTAATTTAAATATTTGACTGCAAGTCTTTAAATCCACATAACAAGTTAATATTAACAACGCAGTTCGTCATGGAACAAGAAATCCAGAAACAAATTAATTATAAGTTTCATACACTGTTGTTTACAAACACCGTTCATACAGTACTCCAGCCTTCAATTTTTCATGCACAGCCATCGCTGTGTGACTAGTTTCATTCCAATGTGTTAGGGATGACTTGACGGTTAGTTCCATCTCGCCGTTTGAGTCATGTTATAAAAATTATCATGTTACTGTACAAATCTATTGATTCACTTTCATATAAATAATTCTCTTCGAGTAACAATTTTTTTCGTTTATCTTGCAGGTTGTAAGTAGGGATGGAGCCGTATACACATGTCTGCTCTGTTCAGCAGATGACAAAGTAATGAGCGATTCAAAAGGCATTACTCAGCACATGAGAGACGTGCACCAATTGCGGCTGTATATCTGTGATATTTGTGGCCAAGAATATCTGAAGAGGAACGACCTGATGGCTCATCTCAATGAGCATGTCAACAACGAAGAGGGAGACTTCCAGTGTGAAATCTGCAATAGGATATTCTCGAATTTGAGGCTTTTCAGAGTTCACAGGCGAATGCATCTTCCTCAGTCTAAGAATTGGACCTGTGATCAATGTGGCAAGCGATACCTGTAAGTATGATGCAATTTAAGGCTCTAGTGACATGACGTTATATTTAAATTATTTGGTGATGTCTTATGTTTTAGAATAACCTGACTTGCCGATTAAAACTTGTTGAAAATGTGTAAACACAGTGTTGGTGACCGGCTGCTATGGCACGATGTTGTTCTCTTTATTACAACTTACCCGGTGGTTCGGAACTTACATTTGGTCCACCATTCATAACATCATGGTATCATCATTCACCTAATTACCAATGCCCAAGTCTCACTCATTGGGGGTTCATTAGAAAGAGAAAAATTATTTTCATTTTTTCTAACAATTTGTTAAACCTTTTACATCCAATTGTATTGAAAAAAATTATTAAAGAAATCTTCAAATTCAATTGACACAATTAAAATTACAATTGTATTGTAATTTACAGATCAAGGAATATGCTTGATGAGCATATGAACTCGCATACTGGAGCTCGTCCATACCAGTGCGGCATTTGTGGCAAGGATTTCGCTTCGAAATATACATTCAGATCTCACGAGAAGACACACACCGAGAGGCCGCGTCCCTTCTCCTGTACAGAGCCTCACTGCAATAAGACGTTTCTCACCCAGCAAAACCTTCTGCAGCATGAGCGTACACACTCTGGAATCAAAAACTATTCTTGTGAAGAATGCGGTGAGTGAAATTCATGCAAGTTTTGCCAGGAAAACAGTTCCATTGAGATGCATTAATATTGATTATAATGATGGTAATAATTATTTTTGTTTTATTTATTAGAGCACAGAACACTAAAGCACACGCAAATAAATATCGTCAAGCAAACTTTGCCTGATAGTACACATGTAATTTTCAATGGCCTAACGGGCTAAATGGTAATACCATTGGCCAAACTACTGATTGCAAAGACGATGATGGTGAAGATGGGACGAAAACAAGCGCTTTTATTCCACTATTTGTTTATTTGTTACGCTACTTGTCTCACAATAAACATGAAAATCATACCGTATTGTGCTAAAAGATATCAAAATGTGTTCTCCTTTATTTAAGTTTCGATTATTAAATAAATAACAACCCGTATTTACTTTAGTCGTAGGTACTTGTGCAGATTTGACCAACTTTGATATGTCATCATTATCATTATCTTTATTACCTTATCATTATCATTATCATTCTTCACCTTATCCCAAGTCAATTGGGGCCGGCGGAAGTAAATTTCATGCAGAATAAGCATTTTTTTAAAGGCCGTTCCTGACGCCAACCTTCAGCCACTAGGCTGTATTAGCCTAGTATTGCCTAGAACGTACTGCCCCTCCCATAGGGGTGTATTAGGCATTTAAGCTCGTGCCCAGGACAAATAATTATAGTAAATTAAATCACAAAATTTTGAGCAACACATCTTTTGAATTTTTATGAGATTGCTAAATCTTAACAAGGAATTTCGGAATTGATTATCTTGTTAGCAATACATGACTCCAGATCAGTAAAAAGTTTTAATGCAAAATTATGCATGGGCTGATGATTTTATACAGCAAATTTTCCACGACAAAGTAACAATTTCTTCTTTTTTTTTGTATGAATATACATTTTTAGTCTTTTCTACTATTTTGTATCATTAATCCTTGATTTATACAATTGAAGAAATGGCGGCCTTGGTGGCTCAGTGAGTTGGAGCGCTTGTCTCTGACAGTTGATAAATTATGGTCGAATTTTAAGTTTAGAGCACCTTGTTTATTAACAATTGTTATTGTTTATTATGTTGAATGTTTATTAACTAAGTTAGATCACCATGAAATGGTTATTAATAGTTAAAACCTGTTCCAAAAGTCTTAACTAGAAAAATAATGTCCGAAACTACATTATTAACTTTTTTCGGAGGATGAAGCCCACATAGGTCTGAGACCTGTGCTTGGGTTATAAATTGGATGATGGTGATTGATGAGATGGACCAACAATATTTTAGGTGGGTTCCGACCCACCGGGAAGTGATTTTACAGCAGATAACAGTCTTTTTTCAATCCAATCGGTCACCGTTACAAAGATGGCCCAAGAGTTTCGTAGCTTATCTCTGATTGAACAGATACCTGCTAAGGCACTCGGCTATCATTTCCCTTGATTAATGATGTTGTTCATTTCAAGTGATCTTTTTCTCGTAACAGATTCAACATTTTTATTTTTACTTTACATTTTCAGGTAAATGTTTTGGAACAGCAAGGAATTTGGAAGTTCACTGTCTGGTACACACTGGATTCAAACCATTCATATGCCGATTGTGTGGCAAGGCTTTCGCTAGAAAAGCTGAAATAAGAGATCATGAGCGTACTCATACCGGAGAGAAACCTTATCAGTGTGAATTCTGTGGCGCTACTTTCAGGTGGGTTTTTTATTATTAACATTACCCGGTGGTTCTGAACCCACCGAAAATTGTAGGTCCACCGCGTTCTCCATAACATGGCTCAAACGGCGAGGTGGAACTACCCATAAGTGTCTCCCCACAAATAAAATCCGTACACTTATTTTTATTATTGTTTTATTATTATTATTATTATTATTATTATTATTATTGTGTGAATGAAATTATTCAGTTAGATTCTGTTCAATCAACGATGGTTGAGTAGAAATCAGAAACGTTTTTTTCAGGAACTGACAGACAACGAAGACCTCACAAACGAGGAGTGAGGTGGTTCACGGTTGCTTTAGTCACTAAAGTAATAAAACTTGGGCTACATATACATTTTTGTTTCGCATAATAGCAAGTATTACAGCTTATGAAACATATAGGTGATGTCAAATTCTGCAATGAATATATTGTCACATCATATTACCTTGTTATTGAATAAAAAATGTATTTGTATAGAGGAATTCAATTATTTAATAGGCTGCCTGTAGATGTGAGGATGGAAAATTCAAAAATATTATAATGAAGTGGCTAAAGAAGCTGCATTTTATTCGAATGATGAAATGATTCGATTAGATTATCTTTCTTTATTCATTTACAAATTATGCTTGTGAATGGTAAAAACAAAATTGTCAACACTTCATAGATTTATTTATTTGCATTCAAAAATTTGAGAGTGCATCAGGCATAACCCAAACGCACTCGTGAAATAAACTTGATATATAAGTATTACAAAAAATAATTAATGTATAAACTTACATAAGAAAAACAATACTATGAAAGAAATTACAGCAGCTGAAAAAATAACTGCAATAGTAAAAATAGATGCAATAGTAAATTCAGATCATGCTTTTTTTATAGTACAATGATCTCTTTTGTATGATTTTAACGCTATTAACTATGGTAATGACAATCTTAAGTGATGCAATTACATGAAATGGCGAAGTTTGGTCAAAGATTCGTCCATTCTTGACTTAGCCATTAATGATCTCTAGTGATGGTAAAAATGTAATGCTGATTTAAATGTAAATTTATGTGTATAAATACTGTTTTGTATGAATTTGTTTGTCATAGGGCGTTTGTTCATGAATTTTATGTTTGTAACAATAGAAATTCTTGATTCTTGAATATTGTTTTTGTATTTTACAGTCAACGCAGCAACCTTCAATCGCACAAACGAGCGACTCACTACGACGATAAGCGCTACAAGTGCATGGACTGTGGCAAAGGCTTCAAGAGGAGGCGACTGCTCGACTATCATGTGAAGGCAGCGCACACTGGTGAGCGTCCCTACAAGTGCACCACCTGCAGTGCCACATTCATCTATCCGGAACACTTCAAGAAGCACAGACGAATTCATACCGGAGAAAAACCTTATCAGTGCGAGGTAATTGCATTTTTCTCTTTTTTCGGAGGATGAAGCCCACAGGTCTGAGACCTGTGCGTGGGTAATGAATTGGATGATTGTGATTGATGAGTTGGACCTACAGCTTCAGGTGTGTTCCCTGAACCACCGGGAAGTGATTCATTCATTCAAATTTTCTGGCATTTTGAAGGTGGTTTCTCATTGTTGGATTGAAGCTGCTTTCAGATTTTGAGCTGATTTCGAGTGAAAGATGAAAATAGAATGCTGTAATGAAACTTCAGTTTAATTGAACGAGCGTAGCGAGTTCTTAGTTTTGACTTGTGACTCGTGACGGAGGCTCGCGGCTTTTTCTGTAGGTTTGTGTGTTTGTTTGTATGTTCGACGATAACTTTTGAACGCTTTGACCAATCAACTTCAACTTTTAAACACATATTCTTGGATCCTTAATACAGATCAAGTTCGTTTGCCAATAAAATTGACCCACTCCTTCATCCTTTTTGAGGCAAAACAAAAGGATAGGTTCTCAGCCCTTCATTAATATATCTTTATATTACTATATATAGAAAATAGTTGTTTTCACCATATGGATTTCGCAATAGATTTCAAAATATAATTTTGAGTTATCATCAGCTGTCGGTAAATAAATGCGATCAGGCTTTTTATAGAATCAGCTTATAAATACTAATTTCATTGCTCTGATATATGGATGTATAAACAGCTGTTTTTTATGTGGTAAATATATATCTACTGTAGTTTTCATATAACTTGGCAGCAGTATGTTGGGTTCAGATGTAGCATGTCCCATCTGCTACACGCTGCCAAGTTATATGAATACTACAGTACTTTATAGATACACTAATTCCATTGCCCTGGTATATGAGTAATTTATTTTTACGGTAGGTCTTTTTTGTGGAAAATAAATCTGTGTATCAGAGCAACGATGAACTTGAACTTGAAGTGATAGATGACTTGTGAATTTTATCTCAGTAATTTTAACAGACGTTTTTCGTTACCACCTTCCCCTACGATAAGCTTCCCAAATGTTTCCCTTTCCAAAATTATTTATTTGCAAGCAAGTTCTCCAGCCCGTTGGGCTCACTAGTAATTTTTTATTCTTTCTTTCATCCAATAATATTAATGGACAGTTTAGATACACTGTGCTGAACCTGTTTCGTGTACTATGTGGATGAGTATTGAAAATGAATGTTTAGTATCTTTGTGAAGTCAATCTTCACATCAAATTACATCTATTTTCTAGTCATCCACATAATGCACGAAGCAAACTCAACATTAGAAATGAATATTGCTATTAAAAGACTAGTTACATGCGTTTGGCGGCTAGTACCTTAGAGTCTTACCGGACAGGAAATGCAAACTTAAAATTGAGGACTTTTTAATTAAAACTCGTTTCTACAGTATTTATGTTTTAATAATATGGTGAATTTTTAACAGTAATGGATGTGATGATAGAAAATATGTTGACTGATGTTTCTTTTAACTTTGTATCAATGTGACGTGGCCTTTACAATTTGTTAATTCTTTGAAAACTGCAAAAAATAGATTGATTTCATTTATAACCTACTATAGGCTTTTTATTTATATGATGATAATATTTTCAGTATATTATTCCGAGTTTGTCTTTCCGATATAAAACAGTTTCAAATACGTAGCGGCTGCATTCTCTCATTATATTCAGGACATTTAATCAAAACATTCTTTAAAATTTGATTAACTTAAATGTGTACGTCATGTTTTATGAAAAAATGTGTTGTCCAATCTCCAATCATTTTCACTGAAGCATTCATGGCTTCAGATAAGATTTTCTTATTCTTCGAACTCGCAGAATTGAAATGGACTCAACATCCGAGGCTGTCTGTAATGAGATGAATTTATCATATTTCTTTGTCAATTTTTCACCAAAGAATCTATTACATCAAGTGCAGACTATGTTCTATGTTCATTAGTTAGACATTGACTAATAATTTTTTTTTTTAGGAAAAAATTACCTATCAAAACTAAAAATCTCAATCAATCCATCATTTATTTAAAAAAATGTATACCTCAAACGTCTCGCTAAACCTTAAAAGGTTTTACAGCAGGTTCCTGTTAACAAAAAACAAGTATTATAAATAAAATACACAATTTTGAAATAAACCAAAACTATGTATACAAATTGAAAGAATAGTTCTGGAAATTGAATAAATGACTGATAGATAATAAGGAAGGGAGTAATAGTGGGAATGATGGGGTAGAAAAGGGAATAGCAGGAGTTGAAGGGGGAAGTCGAAAAAAAATCTATTGTCCAATAATTGATATAGCACATACAATAAATAGGATGTTTATATAAATTTGATGATTATAGTCTATTCAGAACCATTCTGTCGATGATTATAGTCTATTCAGAACTATTTTTGTAAATATACAAATAAATTTTCATAAATGACATTTTCCTCCAAAATTGAAGAAAATACTGTATTGAAATCGATTCAAGTATGTTTTGATCTCAAATGATGGTCATCTAAACCCCTATTTTTGTAAATTTTGCAGGTTTGTGGCAAGGCTTTCAACAGTCGTGACAATAGGAATGCTCACCGGTTTGTTCACAGTGATAAGAAACCTTACGAGTGTTTGGTTTGTGGCATGGGATTCATGCGTAAACCTTTACTCTATAACCACATGCAAACTCAGGTAAAAAATCTCTTTCCTATAACCTATTGTAGGATATCTCATGCATGTTTCAATTTCTAGAATACTGTGAGCTATACAAAGGATTCATAGACTGTTTCCTTTTTACAAAATTAAATTTTTTGGAGTGATCTTATTCTGTGGCTAGTAATTTTATTATTGGCTTTTATTATTGTGGCTAGTAATTTAATAAAATTGGCTAGTAACTTTAAGTAGTTTGATATCGTAATATTTGTCAAATTATTGTTTTTGAAATCATTTCAAATTAAAATTAATTATTTTGGAGTGATCTTATTCAGAAAAAATTGGCTAGTAATTTTAAGTAGTTTGATATCGTAATATTTGTCAAATTATTGTTTTTGAAATCATTTCAAATTTTACTTAATGTGTAGTGGCATTCATAGAATTTATTAGCTGTTAAATGTGCAGTTGTCAGTAGATACGTTTAGAACGTTCCTTCAATGGTGGAGATCTTCGGCATAATTTATAACATTGGAAGAAATTATGAATTTAATTATCTAATTAATAGAAACCACGTCATTGTGGAAAGCATGTAATTTTTTAGATATTTCTTTATTTGTAAGATTAATCTAACTTACTTTAGTTTTGGGGTAGGCAGTGTTTGTTGTTTTTTTATAGTCTAAATGCCGTATTTAAGAACATTCCTTCAGTGGCTCTTGACTCGAGGGACTCTTGAAATTACTATATAAATACATCACATTTCAAGAGTCCCTCGAGTCAAAAGCAACTGTAGGAACGTTCATAAATTAGAGCTTTATCTGTTATAACTGCTGCTCCTACGGCCTCGAGTTCGAATCTCGTTTAGCCTTGGATATTTTGTGTCCAACCAACGCACAAGTTTCAAAATAGTTGTCAAAAAAACGTTTTTCTCTTAAAATCAGTTTTTTGATTGAAATGTACACTTTCAGGTCAATCAATATTCTCCAAGATTATGCCTAAATTCGATATTATTTTTTTTTCAAGGATGAAGTCCAAATAGGTCTTAGACCTGTGCGTGGGTAATGAGTTGGATGATGGTGATTTATGAGTTGGACCTACAGTTTTAGGTGGGTTCCGAACCACCGGGAAATGATTTTACAGCAGAGAACAGTGTCTTTTTTGCTGGCCAATCTAATCGGCCACCGTTCAAACAGGTCCTACGAGAACGCAGCTTATCTCTATCTGATTGAACAGATACCTGCTACGGCTCGCGGCTATCACTTCCCTTATATATGTTGTTATTGTAATTACTGATGTATTATTTAGTTTTAGATTCAGATTAATTAATGTGCTATTACTTTTCTTTATAGGGTCATCTGAATGATACAATAGTTGTGAACCAGCCACGCCTGACAACTGATGATGACATGATAACTGTTTCGCAAGACTCAGCTATGCAAGAAATGACGTTTGTGACTGACAGCGACGGAAATACGAAACTTGTTCCCGCCGATCAAGTGGTAAGTCTCGGTCCGATTATTAAATTGTGTGTCATTTATCATTACTACATATCCAAATATTCTGACATTCATTTTAAAAACATTCGTCAATCGTTCACATCTAAATAGAATGTTTGGAAGAAATTATCAAAACATACTGTAGTGTGTACATATATATATTTTTTTGGGAGGATGAAGCCCACATGGGTCTGAGACCTGTGCTTGGGTAATGAATTAGATGATAGTGATTGATGAGTTGGACCTACAGCTTTAGGTGGGTTCCGAACGACCGGGAAGTGATTTTTCAGCAGAGAAAGATTTTTTTTGCTGGCCAATCCAGTCGGTAATCCTTACAAAGAGCGCCTTTACAAATATACTACTTGGCATCTTGTGGAAGAAAGTAAGATGGTGGGAGAACAGTGTCGCCATACAAGCTCCTCTACAGCGTTTCATTTTCCCTCTATGTTGTGTATATGTAATACTTGGTGTAAACAATTGATTGTATGTGAACTAGATTAAAATATAAAATAAGCAGTGAGAGGATATTCACTTTATAGTTTAACGTATTAATAACATCTTAGTTCATATACTGGCATTATCGTAATTAATAGTAGGTCCACCATGTTCCCAGTAACATGGCACAAACGGCGAGGTGGAACTACCCGTAAGGGTCTCCCCACCATTAAAAGCCATACGCTTATTATTATTATTATCGTAATTATGTATTGCTTGTTATCTATTGAATACAAATCAGCCATAAGCAATAATTTCACTATTATTATGACGCAATACATTACATTCAAGAATCATCAGGTCGCTTCGTAAACTATTCCAACAATAATAGCCTGAATTTAATCTATAGTCGTGATAGCAACCTAATATATCTGTTTATTTAGATTCGACCTGATGTATAAATCAATATTATATTAATTTTAAAAAGCAAATCAATATAATATTAATTTTAAAAAGTATAAGAAAAATTTAAGGTTTCTGTTCTATTTCTGAGCAGTTGTCTTCACATGGAATGAATATTTGATGGAATTGAAGATGGCGGGCCGCTTAGTGCAGTTGGTTGGGGCGTTATAACTTCAGCTTGCTTTCGTTTCAGCGGTCGTGGGTTCGAATCCCGCTCCTCCGTCTGGCATCTATATGTGTTATCATTACCCACGCACAAGTCTAGGACTCATGTGGGCATCATCAGCATTAAAAAAATTGTTTGTCTGTTGCAGGAGTTGGATGCAAGTACAGGAGATACTAAAATGTACATAGCCGAACTGAAAGAGCACGTGATAATAAGGAAAGACCCAATGGACAAGTCAGCTGTAGGCGAAGAAATCGCTGAAGGAGCTGAATACGAAGAGGCCGTTGAACACTTGATCATTGATGGACAAGTGAGTGACATCTCGCCCATATTGTGCATGTAGAACATATTAAGACGTTTCATGCCTGCGTTTTTCTCAACCACTGACTGCAAACCATAATATTGCCCATTCTAAATTGAAGATTTTTTGAAGTATAACGTTTTTTTGAACAGGAGGTTGAAAAACTATTCTATTCTTCATCTATTAAAAAATGAAAGTATTGATAAAATTGTGAGCTTTATTATATAGTTGAAATTAAAACTAAGATATTGTGCATGTAAAATACATTTAGAAGTTTCAAGCCTGCATTGGTTAAACGTTTCTATCTGGAAATATAATTTATTCTCAATTGAAGATTTTTTTGAAGTATTGCATTCCACTTAATATGTTGTTTTGAGAAACTAATTTTCCTATTATTTATTCATTAAAATAAAAGTAATATAAATAAAATTGTGAAGTTTATTATATAGTTGACAATAAAACTAACATTTTGTGCATGTAGAATATTTCAAGTATATGTAGACGTGAGTTTATGTTAGACTCAAATAATGACTAAACACATTAATTAATTAAGAATTGGATGAGTTTCATTGAATAAATAGAGAAACTGCATTTCTTTTGCTCTTTAAAAAAGTAAAAATAATTCTAGTTTATTATTTAGTTTATTCAAGTTTTTCAAGTAATTAGTTTCAATGAGACTAAGAGACCGCATTTATTTTGCTCATTTATCAAAATTAAAGTGAATGGCTAATAAAATTGTAGTTAATATTCAAACTAATGTTCTTTGCATGTGGAATGTTTGAAGCATGCGTTATGTTCAACCACTGTCAGAAACCATAATTCGTTCAATTGAAGATATTCCGAAGTATGTGTTTAATTGAATTGGTTGAGAAACTATTCTCTATTGTTCATTTATCAAAAAATAAAAATAATAAGATTAATAAAATTGTGTTCATCCTTCTAGTTATTATAAGTTTTATATTGAAACAATACAGGTAAAGCTATAATTTTTGTAGCTATAAAACTATATTATGTCCATTCATCTAGAATTTTTTGATCCATCTCGAACTGGTGATGTAATGTCGTGATGAATGATAATTTTTATAATAAAATGAAAGATTTGCAGACGTTGTTTATATGAGAAATTATAAATTTATTCACTTGGCATGCAATATTCACAAGTAATGTTAATACGAAATGTGTCCTAATTGAGTGAAAAAATTAATAATTTTTCATGAAAAATATCTGCTGTCTTTAATTTTGTTATAACAATTACATATACAGTACTGATAGATTGAAAGAATGTCATTTATTGTAATATTGATACTTGACCAGTCAGTTACGAGAGACAGAAAAAAAAGAAACATCGTGGGAAATGATTAGTAACCAAGCGAATTTTTCGCGCAATGTTTGTAGGGTGCTTGTTGATCGAAATGTAATTTGTTGGCCTACCCTGGTGCGTATTACAGGTGGCCCCAAAACGCCGAAATTCCGGTTCTGTTTTCAGCTTTTTCCAATTTATGGCTAAACTAAGCATTGTACAAAAAAGCTATCCCTGCCTTTCTCTGAGTCAACTAAATTTCTAAAAGAATGATAACAGTTTCATCCTTCTAAGCCGTATGTTTCCCAAGTTCCACTTTTTCAAAATATTGGGAAATTTCACAAAAATTTTCAATTTGATGTTTATATCTTTTCAATAATTGATTGTACGTTCATAATTCAAAATCCCTTTAATTAAAAACCAATTTCAACTTTAGAGACACCAATTACACCTTGTAGTTTTTGAGGCGGAGCTGTTCAGAAGTTTTTGTGTGTAGCAAACAATTCTGATATTCAAGTGAGGATTTTAACCACGTATTTCTAAATATTCGCGTCAAAATGTTCCTCTTCAAACTCTGTTTCTGAGACTCGGGTCTATCAGAATCGATTATTAATACGAGGAACATTTTCTTGAACCTCCGAAGGACTATAAATGTAAGACTAGTGAATATAAACAAATTATTTTATTACCAAAATGTGCGTACACTTATGCTTACTTCCCAACGTAATGACCTTGAAGATTGACGCATTTTTTATAGTGAGAACAAACCTTTCAATATCCTATTCATAAAATTCCGCCAGTGAAATTTGACCTTGTCTTGAAGTCCCTCAAGGACTTGTATTTGGAAAGTGCTGACCTCCAAGCCATTTCTTGCAAAACTAATACAGATTTCTATTACCAAATCCTACTTACTACATTAGCGGTGATCCATTCGGAACAAACGAAGAAGAGGCATGCTGATGTTTCAAATTGTTCTGCTGCATCACAACACCCGCTTTCACAGTGTCGGTATAACCCAACAACTTCTTCAGCAATTTCAATGGAAAATTTTTGAGCATTACCCATGCAGTCCCGACCTTGCACCAATATTTTTACTGAACTGAAGAAATACTGGTATGGTCAGCACTTTCCCACTACTGATGGACTTCGATTCAAGGTCGAGACTCATTGAAGTTCACTAGCGGCAACATGTCATGAAGAGGTTATCAGAAAGCTAGTTCACAGTTATGCTTCAATTTTCAAGGTGGTTATGTTGAGAAGTAAACATAAGTGTACGCAGGGTGACTAGCGACCGGGAAAATCGGGGAAAACCGGAAAAAGTCAGGGAATTGTTAAATTCTGGAAAATTCATGGAATTTAAAAAATATATCGGGAAAACTTAGTAGTAATTATTTACCTAAGAATAATCATAATAATTATAAAAACCCTCACATGGAATGCTCCAATATCGAACTAGAAATGCGTTTTTAGATGGACAACGAGACAAATAAGCTAGGTAGGCTAACAAATAAAATTTGTTTTGATTATTCACTAAGGTCTTTTTGTTTTTCATCTATGTAAAAGCCAAATACTCCTGTTTCACTGACTCATTCATCAGCGTTTCTCGAAAATCACTTGGCTAATTAAGTTGAAATTTGGTACACATGTCCCATTGAGGCTCTAGATGCATGCTAAGAAAGAATTTCGGAAAATTCCAAAAATACGGACAAAAGTGAAAATTTCAAAATTAGATACAAGAAATATGGAGTTTTGAATTGAATAACTGTGCCCGTATTCATGACTACTGATGATCAACAAACGAAAGTGCTGGATCAATTCACGATTTTGTACGAATTTTAAACCACCCCCTGGCTAGACGGCTAAGGCGAGCTAATCCAAGCCTGCCGGCTAGTGCCTTATATTGGCCAGGGAAAATTGTATTGAAGATCAGGGAAAAGTCAGGGAATTTTTGTAGCTTACTTTGCTAGTCACCCTGGTACGCACATTTTGGTGATACAATAATGTTTTGTATTCACTGGTCTTTTATTTATAGCCCATTGGAGCTTTTAAAAAAATGGCCCTCATAAATAATCTGTAAATAATAAATTTTCTAAATGGCGTATTGTGACAGGTTCACTTCACGAATCCAAGTGGCATGGAGTCGTTGGAGGGTGGTGGCGATGTGACTACGGTGGCAGAAATAGCGTCCGGTCTCGACGACCAGCAGCACACTCTGGTGGTGCCCGCCGGAAGACACCATACCGAGTACGGCGAACACCAGACCACCATGGTGCAAACAGAGGACGGACCTGTCCATCTGGTGCACATCCGCCTACCAGGAGAAGCCGACAGCAATGCCCAGTGGTACAACATCGTGCAACAATAATCCACGGCTCCAGAGAACGTCATTCTTGACGTTCTTCAACACAAAAATGGATTCTTGCGCCAACAGAACTCACAGAACAACGTCATCATTGACGTTCTACCCCAGGATTGTGTTATGAAAATACAACAATCGTCAAATATTGATACTGAATCAGGTAGTGCTGCATTACAGTGACAATGATGAACCTCAAAGAGTTTTCATTATGATCCAAAGATTTGTCCCTTTTTTAATTTGTTACACATATTAATAATAAGCGTGTGACTTTTATTGAGGAAAACCTTTACAGGTAGTTCCACCTCGGCGTTTGAACCATGGAGGTATAAGAGCATGGAGGGTGCATAACGTATACCGCCAATGTTGGAAAGTGTAACCGGAAGTGATAGCCGCGAGCCGTAGCAGGTATCTGTTCAATCAGATAGATAAGCTGCGTTCTCGTAGGTTCTGTTTGTAACGGTGACCGATTAGATTGGCCAGCAAAAAAGACACTGTTCTCTGCTGAAAATCACTTCCCGGTGGTTCGGAACCCACCTAAAACTGTAGGTCCAACTCATCAATCACCATCATCCAACTCATTACCCACGCACAGGTCTCAGACCTATGTGGGCTTCATCCTCAATAAAAAAAAAAAAAAAAAAAAAAAAAAAAAAAAAAAAATGGAAGCTAGCAAGCCACCTACTGCACGAGATCTGACGTCATTGCGGCTATATCACCGCGAATTTTAAACTAACTAGTCCACTTTAACAAGATTTTACTTTCATCTCAGTTCGAATTATGATCAATTCAGTTCTCATGTTATGAATCTGTAAACTCAAACTTCGACTCATACAGGTAGCCTCAGGCTTTGCTTTTGTGGGTATTAATTTCCTTTATTATAATTTTTTTTTATTCATGTAAAATGAAGAGGAAATAAAATTGATTTTGATTTGATTTGAAATGTTTGAACTACGCTTATCACTTGTGGAAATGATTTTTTGAAAACATCAAAATTAAGCAGTCGTATTGATCACTTTAACGCTAATTATGAGTTAAACTTACATCGAAGTGCTCCTACACACTTACTAACCTAACCCGGCCATCCTTAAATAGCATTGGTAGAGTTTATTCCTTAAAGATAGCAATGGTAGAGTTCATATATATATAACAATTACAACAATGGTGTATATCTATAGTGGAGCATCGTCAGTCAAGTTGGCGTCGGATACAATTTTCTGACTATATGCTCCCTCCACTTTCTTATACTTCCATAGCTTGAACTGTTGGAACATGATAGACCTACAATTCTAGGTAAGTCCCGAACTACCGGGTAAGTGATGATAACGCTAATGGAAACGCTCTGGGAGCCTGCACCAGTAGATGTTGGCAGGCTACTCCGGAAATCTGGATGAATAAACCGACGTGTGGGTGGCTGGCTGATACGGTAGCATTTATGTATCTGATCATTTATCCATCTCCTGAGAAGCCTGCTGATTAGTGCAGGCTCCGAGAACTCACCCAACATAAACTCATGGTAGCTCGGTCCTACATCTAAGCGCGCTCTTTTGTATTAGCTGAACTGTAAATTATATTCACGTACATTAGCTTCTTTGTTTTTCTGTCGATCTAGAGTTTTTAATCTCGGAAATTTTACCCTTTTCTTATTTTATATATAAATCCTAAGATTGCGATTCCATGTTGAAATATTGTGAAGAAAGCAGTTTTTGGCTAATAGTCTTGTTGTATCTTCACATTCAGTTTATTTTAGTCTTGATGAATAATTATTAATCATAACTATTGTAGAAGTCATAAAAATGTAATGAATGTGAGATTTGTAAATGTTATTCATCATTTTGTTCATAGTTTAATCTTGGAAATTTTACTTTTTTCAACTGATACATGAATCATGATTTTAGAAACTAAATGTCATGATTGTGAAATTTGTAAATGTTATACATCATCTTGTTAGTAGTTGGAATTTTTCCAAAGTGTGACTAAAGACAAAATATTTTGCTACTCAATTATAAATATAATTATTCTACGATCTATGTATATACTTTCATATTAATTTTTTATCATCATTCTAGTAAATCAAAGAACTGTGTGACATTTAAGAATTGACTATTGATATTAAGAAAACTAGAACAAAGCTAATATTGTTCAATTTATTTTAACTGGTAACCAACTATTTAGTAGATATATTTTGAATGAATACTATTAGTGTAAATGTAATATATTGTATAATATCAGATTATAATTTCAAGTAGTCTTAAAATTTATTAGAGTTATGATTATTATCTAAGAAGAACACCGGTACTCAACCACAGTGTAACTTATTACTCATTTCAACGAACTCAGTGTTTTATATTATTTCTTTTTAGAATTTAGTTTTTATTTATTTGTCCCAAAAACATTTTTTCAAAAATGTAAATAGTTTTACTGAAAAATGGTTTTAATTTTTATTGAATTTTTATTTGGCCAGTGCCAAATTGCATGAATTTAAAATTGATGTAGGTAATCTCTAAACTAGTCTAGAAAAATGAATCCAACTCAGATGCGTGTCTTTATAATGTTTATTTCTCGGGATGGTTATTGTACGCATCGAAATAATCTTAATTAACAACGTGATCAACAATTTTAATTTCTGAATTGATGTTGAATGACTCTATTTGCCAAACTGTTTAGCCAATGTAACAGAATTCTACCATCTTGGAGTTAGATTTATTGCAAACTTTGTTCTTGGCTAGATATTATTATTTATATAGATATGATGTAATGATACGTTTTTTTTTTCAAATGAATTATCGCAAGAAATTTTTCTTGGTTCTATATTATTTTTTATAAATCTCCCTGATAAAATTCAATAGTTATTTCATTAAAAAACATTATCTAAAGAAACATTTTTTATTATTCTTTGTGTTAGCCAAAGTTGGGCTTGCAACTGTACGATTTTTTAAAATAATTTTGCTTGATGGAACTTGTAAATAAGGTTTTCAGATCTTTATACAATGTCAGCAATCATTTTTTGATGCTTTCTTCATTCATCATTTGTGTATTTGAGCCGATTGTTGAACTGTATTTTTCCTGAAGTAAAAATGGAAAATGATTTTCTAGTGAGTGACCTGACCATTTCGACTGGATTTTTCAGGTCGCCTCTGGATGATATCAATGCCTTTGAAGTGAAATTATTCAATAAGACTGTAGTTTCTGCTCTTAAGCCAGTGCCAAATTGCATGAATTTAAAATTTATGTAGGTAATCTAAAACATCAACTTTAAATATAAATGACGAGGTTATCCAATTAGGAATAAGCTGTTATTTTTTAACACGTTCGCTGCCGTCATTGTAGGAAAAATCATACCCCAGGGGCCGTGACAGACAACCTGTAGCTATTGTTCCAAGGATGCTATAGTGCATGTGTATTCTTGTAAAAATGAGAAAAAAGCCTGAATAAGGGAGAAAAAGATGAAAAAATGTGAGGATCACAAGTGATACTCACGGCCTGTCAGTAAAGAATTATTAGTGCAGTGCCATGAGGATCACCACTGATCCTCACAGTTTAACACATGAATTCACATTATGAATCTATTTATAGTCTGTATATACAGGTATATATAATATATGGAATAGTAGATAGTATTTGAAATTTATTGAAAGAATGCTGAACATTCGAAAAAGTTATAAACATTAGAAAAAAAATAGCAAAAGTGTACCCAATCGTAAAAGTTCATAATGCCTTGACATAAAATTAGGGGGGAAATAGAATAAGTGGATTCAATAGTCAAAGTTCATGAGTCCTTGTCATAATAACTGATAAAAAACAATATAAAAAGGAAACATGGATTCAATAATAAGAGTTCAAAAATTTTTCTTTTTGTCTGGTCTGTGATTTTCAATGAAACAATTTGTGCACATATATTTTTCACACTTATCACACATTGTTGAAACAAGATTCGTTTTTCTTTGGGCTCTCTCACGACCTCCCTCTTTTGCTGATTTTGCGTAACACCCAAGACACCTCCTCCTTACTTTTTTTCTCTCTGCAGTCATATGTTGAGTTGGAATAAGTTGATGTTGATTCAAAGTCGCCATACCAGTTTCTTCTTCATGTTCTTGAAGTAGTTTTCCATTCTTGTCAATCCCTAAGATCTGCAGAATCAGATTCTCTCTAAATGTAATCATATCTTCTTTTTTTTGGTGAAAGTGATTATAGATTAGCCATGAGTTGACAACAGAAGTATTGAGAAGAATTTCAAAGGCTACCTTATGGTACCATCTTACTGTCTTCCTCAAAGGACTGAAGTAGCTAACCATTTGATCTGACAAGTCAATGCCTTGTTTCCCCTTATTGTATTCGATTATAGCCAATGGTTTCTGTACAATATTTCCAACTCTATTTCGCCGTCCTGTCTCGCCCATTTCAAGATTGTGCTTTGTACTGAGAAAACAGACCTCCCTTTTATCCTTCCATTTGCCAACAACTATGCCATCACTGTTCTGCCTCCCCACTATTTCTCCTTTCCTGATAGGCTGCATGAGAGTTTCTTTTGGTAGATGTCTCCGATTTCTTCTCAGTGTTCCCAACAAGTGAGTATTCTTCAATAACAATGACTTGGCTAAAGGTACTGATGTATAAAAGTTATCAACTATGATAGTTCTACCTTCATGAAGAAATTTTTCAGCCAGCTGTAATACTATTTTCTCGCTCATATTACCTGTACCTTCAGCTGTTTGACCACAGTAAACATTCAACTGTAAAGTATAACCAAAAGGGTTGCACAATTTGAAAACTTTCACCCCATATTTGTGGCTCTTACCTGGGATATATTGCCTGAAGAATAGACGTCCACGGAATGGAATCATGGATTCATCAACTGCTATCAACTCACCAGGCCTATATTCAGTTGCAAACCTCTCTTGTAACATATCAATAAGGTTCCTTATTTTGTACAGCCGGTCCTCTGAATCTGCAGTTTCATTATCAGCGAAATGAATAAATTTCATTAGTAACTGGAATCTGTTGCGACTCATATAACTTGAAACCAATGAATTCTTGTATAATACGCTTGTAGACCAATAGTCACTGATTTTTGGCTTCTTACAAATACCCATGTACAAAATCAAAGCAAAAAATTTGAAAATTTCCTCTTCAGTTGTGTCAAACCATTGACTTGCTCTCCATGAACGTTTCCTTCTGTTGCGTGCGATTGACTGCTGGTAGTTTTTATTTGTCTCTTCAACAATGAGTTTCACCACATCATGATCAATGAATCTTTTGTAAATATCAAGTTCTGTAATATCTTCACTACTAACAGGATATCCTTGATGGTTATAAATTTCATCACCAGTAAATTGTATATGAAGGGGTAATTTTGATGTGTCTACCTCTTGCCAATCATCTTGAATGACATCATCGTTTCTTTCTGGATTTTCTATCAGCTCAGAGTGTTCATCTTCCACTACTTCTTCATCAGATGATAATGATGATGATGATGGATTATATTCTGAACCAGATATTGAAATATCATCATCATTATCAAGAATATTGAATAGTTCTGAAGTTGATAATCTTTTATGTTTCCTTGGAGTCACTTTACTACAACCTGGTTTGGAAGCCATCACTGCACTGAATACACTTCATAAATCAAATTATTCGAAAAATAATTAACTAAATGAAATAAATAACTCACTAGAAAATGGAGATAAACATACTAAATGACAAAGAAACAGACTGATTCAAGAATAGTACACAAACAGCTGATATAACCTCAAATGTGTGATTTTGAATGTAGTTACAATAAAATCCAATAGATGGCAGTAATGAAGACTTAGTTCCAAACTCTAGTATTCCAGACAGGCCGTCAGATTGTATCAAAGCATAACTAAAGCTGTGTTGTTGGGTAAGCTGCCATAAGAATACTGATAGGTTGAGGATCAACTGTGACTCTCACGGCCTATAAGGTAAAAATGTTGAGGATCACTGGTGATCCTCACGGCAGCGAACGTGTTAAAAGTAAGGGGCCTTTCACACTGAAGATGCAAGACGCAAGATGCATGCATCTAAAACACTGGACAATGTAATTGAACAAGAAGTTTCACACTGAAGATGCAAGTGCGTCTAGCACTCTGGATGCAAAATGCACTTGCCACTTGAGAACCAGCCGGCTGGAGATTTCAGCGTGCATCTTTGTTGTGATGGTCTTGCATACTCACCCCTTCCATTTTGCCACCAGCTGGCAGTTAATTGTACCTTTCATGAAATCAAGATCACAATCTGGTTTTCTCCTAGAAGTGAATCAGCCAAATAATGATGATGACACCACACCAGCTGAAAACAGCAGACAAGATGAAGAAGATGCAATGAGTAAAGGAAAAACGATCGACGACATTGACCCACTGACACCATCATCAATGAGCGTATCCTCCTTTGCAGGAAGTTCAAAACGTTGTTACAAATTTAGCAAAGCTTCCCTGATGAATTGCCAGAAAAAAGAACACAGAAGAGAAGAACCCAGATCTTGATTTTTTCAAAAGTATATTGCCGGACATTTCTGATTTTACCCCTTCCAAAAAAAGAAAATTTAAAACAAGAGTCCTTCAACTTGTTGAGGAATTGTCATCTGAACATGATAGCGCTCCTTTGAGAAGCAATGATAGAGGGCATGTGCCACCACACGTTACTGAATACCCTAACCGACTTATGCCAATTACTAATGAGTCACAGGATCAGCCGCCACAATTCACCAATTTACAATCCTACTATGATAATTTCTTATAATGATACTTTTAATAAACACAAAATATTCCTAAGTATTGTTTGTAAAAAAATGAAGATTAAAAAAATATATTGCTAATGAATAATAAGACGAAATTGTCACAACCACATTTATAAGATTACTAAGAAAGAAATATATTGCTGATGATTTTTTGTTTGCCCCTTTCTGTGTTGTTCATTGGTGTTAGGTATACAAAGTATAGAGAAATGAAAATATATAAGGTAAAGAAAACCCTTGTAAAAAATAAAATATGGAAAACTTATTTAGAAAATATATATTTTAATTATTAATAGTAAAATAAAGATCAATATAAGGTAAAAACTTTTTTTAATGTGAAATTTACTCAATTTTATTTATAAGGAAAAATATATAAAACGAAATTAAGGCAACTAAAAAACAAGAAAACGTAAATTAACTAAGAGACGGTTCCTTGACATCCAACAACTTGTTAAAAGTTGGAATCTCCATCTTATAATAGGTCTGAAACTTTACAGAATGGTTCAGTAATTACTGTGACACAATAGCAGGGCTATGCTCTCCAGCATTATCCCAGTATGGATGCTGCCATAAACGATTCCTTCTTTGTCTTCATCTTCTTCGAACTGTACAGGCCAGAATTATAATTTCATCGTCTGATTGATTGATTTCAAATTTTCGTCGATTGATTAATCATTTTTCAAACTCACAATCTACAGAGATAATGGATATAAACAGAAGGTGCAAAAGTGGCACGTGCAGCTTTGGTATGAAACTCCCTTCATCAAGATGTAAGACACACATGCATCCTGAATTCATGATGAATGCATCTTCGGTATGAAATGCCCCTAAAATCTATTCTCTTGTTGATTGCAAGAGTCCCGTGTTGATGTAAATCAGCGGTTCTCAACCTTTTTTTCGCCGCGTACCCCTTGAAATTTTTTTTGTGATTACTGTACCCCTTAGGATAGATTCAAAAAAAATGTTACTCGTGTTAAAATTTTTACAAAGGTTATACTTCATGACACAAATATCTATACAGTAAATATGAATTGTGTTTAATTAATACTAACTTAATTAAAACTAAACAGCAGGTTCAGTATTAAAAATGAAATTTAATTCAAAAATAAAAAGTAAATTCTTAAGTTATCTTTTTATGAATGTCTCATGGTTTGATTTAAAAAAACCATACTTCTATGAAGAAATGCTTGATTTAATGGGAACCTTGTCCTTGCTTATCTTCACTCAGTTTTCTGAAGTTCGGCTCGAAAGAAGATAAATATAGTCTTAAGTCTGGAGCAGTGTTCAATTTGTTCCTGTACTTATTTTTAATAAATGCGTACGAGGAGAATGCTCTTTCTACCAACACTGTTGATGGATATGGAAGTAAAAACTTGATGGCTAGGCGTGACAGATGTTGATATTCTGATGACAAATCTATCCAAAACTTCACAATAGTTTTACTTTTAAATTCAGACTTCAACGTATTGGCAGTAGAAAGTTCAATGAGCGTTTCCTTTTCTGAAATAGTCAACTTTGCAGATTGGAAGTTCTCCTCTGAAAATGGATCTTGAATCCAGAAAACACCTGCATCAAGTTTGGGGAAGTATTTTGTGAAAGACATCTTCAACTCCTTCAAGTGTTCAGTTATGTTCAATTTGACACTATCACAAATGTGCAGCTTATTTTCTTTAAGAAATCTGTGCAATGTCTCAAACATTTCTACCTTACCTTCAAGGATGCACTTGTGCCAAAACTCAATTTTTTTTGTCATGGATTCTATTTTTTCAGTCACTTTGAATATCGTTAATGAGTTCAACTGGAGAGCAAGGTTCAATTTGTTAAGTTGTTGAAAGATATCTGCTAAATACGCCAAACATTGTAACCAACCACTGTCGTGCATTTTTGATGACAAGTAGAAGGGTGTTTCTTCAAAAAACAGCTGCACCTCATATCTCAGCTCAAACAATCTTTTGAGGACTTTGCCACGGGATAGCCACCTAACCTCTGTATGGTAAAGTAAGTTTAGGTGGATGCTATCCATGTCTTCGCAAAGAGATTTGAATAGTCTTGAATTTAAGGCTTTTGATTTGATGACATTTACGATTTTTACAGCTTCGTCCAGCACAGACTTAAAATCTGGAGGTAGCCATTTGCAGGCAAGACTTTGCCTGTGGATACAGCAATGCGTCCAAGTTACATGGGGTGCCACTTCTTTAACACATGCTCGAAGACCAATGAAACAGCCGGACATAGATTTTGCTCCGTCAGTAGACAGTCCACAACATTTATCCCAAGAAATGTCATTTTCCACAAAGTAACCATTAATAGCATCAAATATGTCAGCACCTTTTGTTGTTTCAGGGAGAGGGTAACACAACAATAAGTTTTCTTCCATTTCATTTTTGTAGACATACCTACCAATTACAAGCAAAACCGCACATTTCGTAACATCTGTACTCTCATCAACTTGGATTGCAAAATAATTACTATTCTTTATTCTGGAAACAACTGTTTCCTCAATGTCATCAGACATATCTTGGATTCTACGGGATATAGTGGAATTAGAAAGTGGGATAGTACAAATTGTTTTTGCGCTTTCATCCCCAAGCATACAACTAACAGCATCTTTTATACATGGAAGGATTAGGTTTTCAGCTATGGTGTGATTTTTACCGGCCTTGGCAATATGATAACTTATTTTATAAGACGCTTCAACAGCATTTTCTTTTTCTTTGCGAACTGTACCAAAATATGATACTACATCTTTCTGTTTCAAAAGCCGCTCAAAAAAAATTCTGTCTTTCTTTGCATAGTTTTCATGTTTTGTTTCTAAATGTCGTCTGAGTAAAGAGGGTTTCATGCTACTATTAGCTAACAACTCACCACACACAACACATTTTGGCCTGGGATAGTCATTTTCTACGAACGATGTGAATCCATAGCTCAAGTATTCATCAAAATATTTTCTTTTCTTGGCAGAAGGGATGTTGTCTTCATCTTTCCTTTTTTTAGAGCACTTTAAATTTTCTTCAGCCTGATCTAATAGTTTGTTTGGGGAAGATTTGCTGCTTTCACTAGCAAATTCTTCATTTTGAGTTTCCTTTTCAGTTCTAGGCACGGACCTTTTCACTGTACCAGTTTTCAGCCACTGATCCATCGTAAATTGAAATAAAACGAAGCAACAACGTTTAAATTTAAAACACAACGTTCTCGTTCACTACAGACTGTCAGACTGTACAACTTTAAAATGAACACTACACCTACAGTAATCAATGACACGTAGTTGAGGTTTGAGGTTAGGCAGACGACTGCGAGAAGAAAACAAACAGCGCAGGCAAGACAACACGTCACTGATACTGAGCCGCCGACCGGGCGAGTCTACTGTTGTTCGTCAGGGGGAGTGGCTACTCAGTAGGGGGGGAGTACGCATGCAGTCTGACCACAGCCTTATTGAAATCACCCCGCACTACGCAAACTAACATCTGTATTAAATACGAGCACCAAGTTTTGCTTGTTAATGTTTGATTACAATTAGTCTACATATTAGATAGTGTATTTTATTAATTTGTAATTTAATTTTTTTCCTACATAAGCTTAGCTTGTAGAAATATTGCCCGTAAAATCCGCCATTACACATTATCATTCCGCGAACCCCCAGGCAATACTTCGCGAACCCGTAGGGGTTCGCGAACCCCAGGTTGAGAACCGATGATGTAAATAATCAGGAATATTTTCTTTATTTTTTACAAATATGTACTACGCTCATGTAAATAATCAGGTATAGTTTTTTTATTATTTACATAATATTAAAGCACGGTTTCATTTTAGAAAAAAACAAAGGAAACTAAATTTGCAGTCAATATTCAGTCCGTAAACCAGAAATAATCATGAGTAATTTGCAGAAAAGCATATGATATTGCTAGATATCAAAGATAAAATATGTTTTGTTGCAGTAACATTATTTTTCGAAAAAGAGCCATCTAAATGTTGGCTGAAGTAGATATTTACTAAGCTTATTGGACTTGATATGTTTGCCATTTGAGAGCTTAATCCATGTACGAAGAAACGTAATCCACAATTTGTAACGGTTGTACAGAGTTGTAAACTAGTTGTTCAATTGATCATCACGATTAATAATTATAAAATGATAATTACATTGTATGATGTATGGAGGAGTGAGTGTGTGTGTGTGCTTCTGTTTCTTGTTATTTTCTTACATAAAAGTTTATATAAAATGTTCATGTCACGTTTACATTTTTCTCTACTTACAAGATTGTGTTACTTCCTGTGTATGAACTTTGCCTTTCACAGTTATATTGAAAGAATTTGAGTCTTTTCTTTGAATTTTCTTTTTACGTCGGTGTAGTCTCAAACAATTATGTAATTGATTTTGAATAGTGTTGAATGTATTTGATTGAGTCAAAGATGAAATAAATCATATTTATTTATATTATTTTATTGGATATTTTTCTTTCCTTTATTCCAGTATTTTATCGTAAAGTTGTGGATAACTATATTAGGATTATATTAGTGAAGTGATAGCCGAGTGCCGTAGCAGGTTCAATCAGAGATAAGCTACGAAACTCCTGGGCCAGTGGCGTAGCCAGGATTAGATTTCGGGGGGGGGCTCAGCAAGGGGGGGTTGGGGTATAGGAGGGTCCGGATTTTTTTTAAATTTAGTGGTGTGAAAAGCTAATCTATAGACAACTTGTTAGGTTCTAAAGTTCAAAAGAAAGTTTTGAAAAATTACTACCCAAGAACCTAGGTGGCCAGGTTTGAAATGATAAAGTTTGATATACCCCGATATCTGTGACTATTTTGAGTCAAAACCCTTGAATTGGAACTAATCATACTTAACTTATGTACTGAATCTCAAAATTAATACAAATTATTATAAGTTTCATATAATTTATGTTATTAGCCTAAAACGCACCCAACCCAAAGTTCATGAAATCGGAATTTTTTTTATCATAGCACACTGATTTTACACGCTTGCATAGAACTTGCATTTTTTTGTGTGTTTTCATTTATAAAATCCCGATTTTATGAACTTTGGGTGCGTTCAGGCTAGTGGGTTATACTGAATTTTAACTTCAAAACTGAATTTTCTACAAGATGAGTTTATTCTAAAAGGTGATTTATCAATAATTAACAAAGTTAATCCACTTCAAACTTGAAAATTGCATTTTATTTAATGTAATAAATAAACAATTATGGTAGTCACAGTTTTCTAACATGTTTTATTCGATTTCGTAGCTAATTTTAAATCAAAATTATCCGTTTGAGCACCTAACAAGTTTCTATATGAGTAAATATTGAGGAAAAATTTGAAAAATGCATTAATCTGACTATAACTGTAGCTATATTCCATTACACAAACAGGGTTTCTGTAATCTGTTCGTTATAATACATCAAAACAGATAGAACCCTTCGGCTTTAATAAGTCCTTATCTATTAGTTATTTGAGAATTTTTTATTTCTGAAATTTCGGGGGGGGGGGGGGCCGGGCCCCATGGGCCCCCCCCCCCTGGCTACGCCACTGTCCTGGGCGCTCTTTTTGCTGTAAAATCACTTCTCTGTGGTTCGGAACCAACCTGAAACTACAGGTCCAACTCATCAATCATAATCATCCAATTCATTACCCACACACAGGTCTCAGACCTATGTGGGCTTCATCCTCTAAAAACTCGTATTGTTTTATTAAGCTCAATAAAACAATATTCTCCTTGCTCAGAACGGGCAGCTTAGCGCAGTTGGGGCGTCGCAACTTCTGCTTGCTGTCGTTGAAGCGATCGTGGGTTCAATTCCCGCTCCTCCGTCTGGCATCTATATAGTGCATTCATTCAATTCATTACCCACGCACAAGTCTCGGACGCAGGTGTGCATCATCAGCAACAATAAAAATATAAATTTATATTAACATCGAGAATGCTGAAAATTGATGCTGAATGTCAAGACTAAATGTAAATTTAAATACATTGGAACTATTTTTGTAATATGACATTCAGTATTGATTTTCAGCTTTATATGCCCAGCACACAGCTGAAACAAAAGATTTTACGCTATCTTGTGAGTTGGCCAACGGATGGAGGAAGAATATATCTCCTTGAAACTCATATTATTGATGTTGCATAATTAAAATTGCAAGGAACTGAATACAAAATATTGTGAAGAAATATGTTTGAATCAGAAAAATTGTAGATAGAATCATAGGTTAGGTTAGAAAATTAGCTTTTAAAGTTGCGGGTGATAAGAAACTGTTGAAGCCTGTTGCCTTTTCTAGTTGCAGGTCTGGTCGATCACAGCATGAAGCCTGGTGGCGCAGCTCAGACGCCTCTTAATTTGCAACGAACAAGATAAGCACATGAATGCCGTCAGTGCATGAAATTGCTGCAACGAGAATCTTTATCGCTGCTCACGCTCCCTCCTACTATCTCACTCGCTCTCTCACTCTTTCTTACTCTCGCTTCTTCTCTGCGGCCCATCACTTGCTGCCGGCGTTTGTTTTAACGCCGACGAAAGATCTAATTTCGATAAAAGTCTCCAGATAGAGACTCCAGACGAATACCAGATAAAAACTTTCATGAAAACTTTGAATCGCCTAATTTTCTTCTATACTGAATAGAACTTTAAATTTGAAATAATATTATTATTTAAAGGAGGATGAAAAGATATGGTACTAAGTCTTAGCTACACTACTATGCTACAGGCTAGGCCTTATACTTTTTTAGATTAATTTCAGATGTAAGTTTGTGCATAAACTATTAGCCTTTTTCAGCTATGTTGGAAATTTGAAATGTTTGGCAGTAACGTATTTCAATACATAATTTTGTTAAAACTTGCATGATTCAAAGAGCTGAAACAAATAAAAACGCAGGCAGAATGACTTTAGAAACAAATATACAAAAACTCATTTTTTAAAGCGACTATAAGGACCTTAACTCACATTCTATCGTTTAGTTGCATATCGCAGGTGCAAATAATGCATTTACATTAGCAAGAACAATATAGTATTATTTTTGCACCCTCGATACAAGAACTGATGAAGCGATGCAATCAACTGATTGTACGAATGTGGATTCCGATCCTTACTAGGGTCGCTTCAAGGCTGTGCACAGGGATTTTGGTCATATTTTTTTTAAAGTTTCTTGTTTTGAATGTTGTTAGAGCTTTGAAATGAAATCTATTGCTGTGAGGAAAAATTTCTCTTCAATTATCTAGTGAAATATGGGGGTTCAAAGTTGAAATTTTTTGGTTTTTGGGGGCAATTGATCTCACCTATGAGTGGTTTTAAACTTTTGATAGAATTTTCATAAATAAAAGATACCTTGAGGAATAAAATGACATATTTTCTATTTTGAGTTGAGTTTCGACAGTTGAAAGAAGCAGACGTATTTTTCAGAGCTCTCTTATCTTGAGATAAGCTGTGCCGGTCGGTGTAAAAGTACAGTTAGAACAAGTTAAATTTATATAGGCCTACATCTATTTAATAATTCGTGGTTTGTGAGTGATTTTGTGAATAGAACTGAACTTTTTACATGGATAAATTCGTTACTACAACGCAGCAAAGAGGTGAAAAACGGGAACGTGCTATGAGCCCCCCAGAGACAGTTCAACAGATAGCGAAGAAAGGGTGTGATGCCAGGAACGACGATCTTATTAAAAGTATCGAATATACAATTAAAAAGTTATTTGAAGAGAAATTTAGTGCACTGGCAACAAAAGAAGATATATTAGGAGTAACTGCAGCAGTAGCCAGCCTTTTCTATCCAATAAATATATAAATATCATACAACATTTATATGAAAACACTCGTGCGACTGTATGGTGTAAAAATGGTAAAAACGACGGTCTGAGCGAAGCATTTAATACAGATAGTGGATTAAAACAGGGCTGCTTGCTCTCGCCACTTCTGTTCACACTGTTTATCAACGATATTTTTGATAATGTGGAAGAAGGAATATGGTTGGATGAGTTGAACATTAAGGGACTTAGGTATGCTGATGATTTGGTGTTGATCGCGTCAACGCCGAAAGCGCTCCAAAGAATGATAGAATGTCTTGAAAATTATTGCATGACTTGGGGGTTAACGATAAATACCGACAAAACTAAGGTGATTGTCTTTAGAAGGGGAGGGCGGTTGGCGCGACATGAGAGGTGGCACTGGGGAAGTGAGAGAATAGGCGTAGTAAACAAGTATAAGTACCTCGGTGTAACATTTACCTCCCAGATGGTATTCAGTGAGCATGTCAGAGAGCGCGTATCGGTAGCAAAGTTTGGATTGAATAATATATGGAATTTGTTCATGGGCCAGAATAAGATAATAGTTGAAAGTAAGTGGATTATGTTCAATGCGGTAGTGAGAGCTCTGGTGAGCTACGGCGGACAAGTGTGGGGATATCGTGAATATGAAAATATAGAATTATTGCATAGGTTTTTTATAAAGAAAATATTCTCTCTGCCACAGTCAACGCCAAATTACATTATATATCTTGAAGCCAATAAGTGCCACCTATTTCATTACATGTTTGAGCTGCATTATAGCTATATCCTCAAGATACTATCACTTCAAGAAAATAGATTGCCTCGAAAACTAGCCCTAAAAATGATTGAACAAAAGGTAGGTTGGTATAAGACGTGGATTATGCTAGCAGAAAAGTATAGAGTTGAAATACCGAGATGGGAAGAAGGTGTGAAGGATGTATGGAAACAGAGATTGGTAAATATAAATGAATGCAGGAAGGATGAATGTAGACAGAAGTCGGCGGAGCGCGCTAGTCAGTCTAGATTGCACAGTATTTATGCGAATTTGGACCCAATCACTGATCGTAATAATTATTTTACAGCAAACTTCACTCGAAATGAACAATCAATCATATTCAGATCAAGGGGAGGCCTGTGGTACTTAAATAGTAGTGTAGGAAGGGAGGGACAGCAGATTATATGCTCACTGTGCTATATGAGAGAGCGGGAGGATATAATGCATTTTATCGGTAAATGTCCTATATTAGGCGCGATCAGAAGAGAAAAGCTGGGTGAGAGAAGTTTATCGGAGGAGCAGGTTGTGGGATTTTTAAATGGGAGTGATTGGAGGCAGTGGCGTAACGTACACCCCCGCAGACCCCGCGGCGCGGGGGGGCCCGGGCTATAAGGGGGCCCGGAATAAAAATATTTTTTTTCAAGAAATGGCCCGTGCCCCTTCTGAAATATATATATTTTTTTCAAAAGAAATAAAACTGAAACACTGAAGGAAGAAAGAAAGAATGAATTGGCTAAATATTATCAGATCAATGTTTATTGTTTACTTTATCAATTAATTCGCAGATAGCTTTAGTGAAGGAATTCAGAAGCAGGATGTTGTGACTTCAGGAATGAAGACATACCGAGGACAAAACACTCTTCAAACAAACTTATCTAGACTGTTATAAATCATGACGGCTATGTCTCCACAGTGCAAATATTAGAGGAAATTAATATTATTTTCCCATCGAATTCCTCAATGTATATTAGCATATACGAAGTTTTGGAAAGTGGGGGGGTTGTGTAGAAATAAAAGACAATATTTTTCTTCATACAGGATTTTGAATTCAGTCTCTTATGAATCGTCCAGTTGGATACACGTGTCCGGTAAATTGGCCTAGAGTAAACCGCATGTTCTTAATTGAGTTCGCGATCGTGAGTTTTATCACTTGGAGAGCCATTTTTTTTTCATTTCCAATCTATTTTTCAACATGCTGCGTTTATGGTATTGTGATGTTGTATGGTCATGTTTTAGTTATTTCTATTTTTAATAGACTAGTACATTTTTAAACAATGTTGAGATGGAATATTTATACCCTTGATATATCGGATAAATTACGTGATTATTGTATAAGTATATAAATAATAGTTTTGGTTCAATTGTGTCAGTTCTCCCAACGCAGTTGAATTTTTTTCTTACAACAGGATCAAGTACTGTAAAAGTAGTTTACGTTTAATCTCTTCTGTCTCTTAAAATAAATCTCTCAATTTTTCTCTTTTCCTGACGTAGTAATTTCGCGGTAATTTAGATAAAATGCCTTTTTATTAGAAATTGAACCTGTGTCCGTGTCTGCAAACGAGGCGAATTCTGAGAGAACACATTTTCTGGGAAAAGGAGCGAAGGTGCTATAACAAGGAGGATGTGAATGTGGATCCTATGGAAGACATCAATTTCAAGGTTTCTAGGTTTCAAGATTAATTATTTATAAAATAATCAAATTTCAACTATTTCCATCTTTCAGGAGCCCGTAAGCTACAGCTAAAATCATTAGATTAGCCCCCCTTGAAACATGATTGAATTTTAAAATTTAATAGATAAAAAGGTGTTTAGTTCTTGCATAATTATAACTGCCCACAAAAAAATTATGCAAGATTTTCAGGGAGGGGTGACAAGGATGAGGGGGGATATTTATATGATTTTGAGGAGAGGGGCCCGGAAAATCGGTTGCGGGGGGGCCCAATTGGAAAACGTTACGCCACTGATTGGAGGGCACTGATAGGTTTTGTTAGGTGTGCATGGGCTTACAGAGAATTCCTGATACAAGAGTATAATACTTGATTGTTTCATTGGCTGATCACTTATCTTTTATTACTTCATTAAATTTCATTAGGAATTTGTTATGAGAATTTGCATGTCACTAAAATTTAAAACCTCATAGGAAACTCAACTTGGCAGACGGCCTTATGGTCATGTCATAAAAATATATTTTTTTGTAATTACCTATAAAACGTTATGTAATGTTCTCTACTGATCAATAAAAATATTCTATTCTATTCTATTCTATTCTATTCTATTCTATTCTATTTTCTATTTTCATCCAACAAAATAGTTTTTTCAAAATAATTCTTAAAAATTTTTTTTACAGATTTAAAAAAGTGTATTATGAAAAATTAATTGCTTGATAGGAGTAAAAGGTAAGTCGTTTATAGGCACAGTCTTAAATGAAGAGTTTAAAATTTTGCAAGAAGCAAGAGTTTAAATCTTGCGCAACGCCACCGCATAATTGACGGTTTCTGTATTTTTGTCACATTATTCATTCTGTTTGCGTTTCTACAGGATTTAAGACTCAAATAATTCACTTAAATCATGAAAAAGCTTCAAAATTATACATTTTTCAAAAAACTTTAAAAAAAATTTAATATTCATCTACAATAATATATCTTGTTCAGAGATCCAATATGGAAAAGCGTTGAACTCCTTTCCATTGCAATCATTATGGACTCTTCAAACTTGCGACTGTATTAACTCAATCTGATTTTGCAGTAAGAATAGAGTACTAGTAGAATACATGTAATGGTCGTCGATTGGAATCGGGAGTGACCAGAGATTGATGCTGTCACGCCTGACACCGCCATCTGAATGCCTGTCTAGCCGGAAGCGACTCCACGCGGAAATGGTCCAACTTCCGGTTCTGTAGAGACCAGCCATAGTTCCTGTTCACGGACACTAAAAGTTATAGTACCATATATTATACTATAGTCTACTACATGTGGATAAAATTGAGCTGAGCCCGAAACCTCCAACTTTACCAGCGACTAGCTTTTGGCGTTTCCTGCTTGAAAACTATCAAATAACATGCACACCAGATTGATGTTTGATATCAGATTAATCGGTAATAAACTATCAGGCCGTTAAATCTGCAGAAATCAAATTTTCCTCTTGTATAATAACGAAATATTTATGAATTTATAATTAATGTTTCCTCCATAATGTAATAACTTATTATGGTAAATTCAACGACTTGCAGTCAATTTTAATTAAGAATAAAAATGATATTTTTACCTCACTTCAGGCCTAACGTTTTCGAGTCATGGAGACTCATGACTCTAGTCATGAATCCTCCATGGAAAAGGGTTTGCAAGTAGGATTGCCATCAGGACCGTAGCTTCGGTGACCCTTAAGCGGGAAGTTAATATGAGGTCCCATTTTTTCCATGAGTATTGGCTGTTAAAATACTTAATCATCATTCATAACTCAAAAACTATCTTCATCCAAGTATCTTACTATTTAAAAAAAAAATAGTTTTGAAAAGACTATTTTTATTGTCCTTTTTGCATAATTATCTTAATAGCTACATCAATAACATTAATAAAATCATATTAGGCTACTACATTAATAAAAACTTCATGAATTTCTCAATAACTACTGTAGCTACAGACTTTTAACATGCTTAAATCTATTTTTCATTTAAATTTACACATATCTGACCTAATTATTGTACAATCTATAAATAAAGGCACTAAAAATTTTGTTTAAAGGGAAGTGCCGTAACAGGTATTGTAGCAGGTATTCAATCAGAGATAAGCTACGAAACTCTTGGGCCATCTTTGTAACGGTGACCGATTGGATTGGCAAGCAAAAAAAGACTCAGTTCTCTGCTGTAAAATCACTACCCGGTGGTTCGGAACCCACCTAAAACTGTATAGGTCCTACTCATCAATCACCATCATCCAGTTCATTACCCACGCACAGGTCTGAGACCTATGTGGGCTTCATCCTCCGAAAAAACTGACAATTTAACAAACTGACACTTGAAGGAATTAGAAATTAATAAATTCTGTTACTAAAAAATTCTCAACTGGTAAAGTCATTTGGATAGCTTGAATTTGTTCCCATATTAATTTATAATATTTATGTAAGGAAGCATTCCAGGACCTAAGATTATTGAAATTTTCTCCTTCATTTTGATGAGAGGAATGAGCTGATACAGTATGGCGGATTCTTACTGAAACACCCTCAAATCAAATCAAAATTTATTCAATCAATAACACAAAATCCTTATAGTTGAACTTCATAAATACAGAATATTTCATATCAGTAATTCATCTATAGAAACCCCACTATAAAAATTTATGTGTTGGGGTATATTATATTTTTTTTAGTGCTAGTTGAAATATTTTTCAAAAATAAAGTAAGATGTTAAAATGAAATATTAAATGATAAATGTTAGTGCATATTATGTAATTAAACAAAATTAATAAATGTGAAAAAAAAAACAAAAAACCATCTAGAGTTATACAAAATAGCTACTTAATGATAATAATATATTGAAATATCATAATAATACAAGAAAATTTAAATGCAAACAAAAATATAATAATTAATTGATATTAACTCTTAAGATTTCAAATTGCGTTACTTTCTGATTTATCATCCAATTTATTAATTTTCTTTTTAACCGATAAATAATTCTTTCTACTTTTATACCTACAGGAATAATGTGAAACATTCTTGGTGCTATGTAAATAAACGATCTTTGCCCAAATGCCGTGTTCATTCTGGTAATAACAATATTTACATTTCTTAACCTAGTATGATGAATGTGATCTACAAATCTAAATTGTTCTGGTCTCTTCTTCAAGTATGAGAGCGCTGCCTGCGCTCTTACCCTGTATGGTAAACGTATTATTCGCTCACTTGGTTGACTATATCATTTTTCTGAGACC